>JAHZNG010000882.1:0-12183 GCA_027744375.1 Orchesellides sinensis
TTTGTTGGTTTAGTCTACTTCAATATTTGCTTATGTACTGCCAACCGTCACTATACATACCTACCTACAAATATATTTACAGGCATGCATTTTGAAAGAAAACATACACCTACATTTCAAGCACATTATGTAAGCTGTAAGTTGCTGTACTCTTCGTAATAATAATGATTACACTACCAGTTTTTGCCCACTGTGGTTTGATGGATTACCTCTGGTCTTTGGATTTTGCTTGGCGTGTATTACAATATCCATAAACAGCTTGTTTTAGTTGTTTTTCTCAGGAAATTACATCTTTTGTGTTATTGAGGATTTTGAACAAAAAGGTTTACTTTGAACCCAAAGCGTTCTTCTCTATGCGACTTGTATCCCTTGTATTTATTTTGCTGTCTACAATTACAACAAAGACTTCTCTGCCTTGTCTTCGTGTGGGTATAATGTGAGCGTTTATATAATACTATGTAAAGTAATTTAAAAGTCGATCCGACGGAAGCGGGCCGCTAAAGATTTCTAGGTGGGTTTCTGAGGTGTGGCCAACTATCTGCAATATAGATACTTTGCTTTTGTTAAGTGAGCCATGTTGAATAACCACGACTAGCCGATGCGACAGAGACCCGCATTTAGTGCATACTGAGATTGTGTTAAGGCATACAAAGCAATATCAGATAAAAAAAGGTCTGCACAGTAGGTATCTGGAAGACCTTTTTCTGGAAAGGACTGTTTGCAATGGAATGCATATATCAGAAAGTATAATGGACCATTTTCTCGAAACTTTACGAGCTGAAATCATAAAATATGATCAAGAGGAATCTGTCTTGTTAATTTCATTTTCTCTGTATTTACTGTTTTGTTTGCTACCCTTGTTGGCATGTAGGGGGTGAGGACGCAGTGTGCAACCACATGCAGAAGACCCTTTTTAGAATTGTTTAGGAATAACTGTTTTGTTTGCTACCCTTGTTGGCATGTAGGGGGTGAGGACGCAGTGTGCAACCACATGCAGAAGACCCTTTTTAGAGTTGTTTAGGAATGGCTTCTTAAGCAAAGTACAGTGGGTTAGTGGACATAAGACCCTTCAATTCTTTTATTGTGGAAGATGGTATTGTTTTTCTGTTTAAATCAATTTTCAGTCATTGACAACTAACACTAAGAATACTGACAAAGTACACAAGCCAAATACCTATGCATGTATATCCCTTTTTGTACATTTAGCTAATAGGTAGAGGATATGTAGTATGCGTACTTTAAGGGATTTAAAGGTTTCTCTTCACACTAGAGAGTAATGCGTTGTGATAATTTTAAACGTGGCATGGATTAAATTATTTGCGATGTTTAAGAGTATTAAAATACAATACAACCTTAGGATAGTATTTTATGAAGTGACCGTGTTGGACGCACTTAGTACACAGTATGAACGTAAAACTTGTGCACTGATTCTGTGATGAATCCGTGACGAAATTTAATTGCTTTGCTGAAAGTTCTAATCTTTTTTACGAGCAATAAGAAGTTCCACCACCAATGTAAATGAGAATTCAGTTTGCCAGNGAATCCGTGACGAAATTTAATTGCTTTGCTGAAAGTTCTAATCTTTTTTACGAGCAATAAGAAGTTCCACCACCAATGTAAATGAGAATTCAGTTTGCCAGAAATCACGGGTCAAGCAAGGGAAATTGCTAACGCTTCACTGTTTTCTTTCTCTTCTGTAATTCACCATATTTCTTTTTCTCTGATGACTAACTAAATAGTATACTGTTGTGGCCAGATAGTTTGTTCGTTAGCACCTCCAAGGAGTTACATAATTCCATTTCCTCGGTCAACTCGTAAAACATATATTACATTATCTACCTTCTGAATACCTCATAAACTTTTTCTATTTGTGGGTTTGATGGGAGGGATAAATCACATCATGCGTGTCCTCTGGACAAGACAAAGATCCTACTTTCGCCGTGTTTTACCTTGATCTTAAACCTCTAAATGTTTAAAATTATTGCATTTTTAAGTAGAAAGAGTGTAGCACATAAGCATTTATTTTGCTCTGTATCAGTAAACCCGAAATTATTAGCATAATTCCCATTGTGTATTCATTGACGGGGAGGAATTTCAAAATGAAAGGATATCACAACATACGTAGTTGATGGTAAAGAAAAAAAGACATTTTCAAAGATTGTTAGAAGGGAATGATGATTGTTGTCTAATAAGCATTGAAAATTCTATGAAGATACATAAAAAAGAAGGAGGTTACGTGAAGCCGAAGGATTAGAAAATAAGAATGGAATGTACCCATGTACTGGAAATGCAAATGACGGTAATGAGGTGCTAAAGGGGTGCATTGATTCCCATCTAAAAGCAGATCTTTGTACTTCAGCATTATTGCGCAAAGGTAACTTATTCTGATTGTACTCTAGGTAGTTTTTCACAATACTTTAATAATATTTCGACTATTGAAATATGGTGTTTGTATGTAAGTACATATATACCTACCCGCATCTTAAAAATATCAGTTCTTAAAGTGAGTATTGGTATTCGTTTTATATACACCTGTATCCCACAACGAACTGGAATATCTGTTTAGTTGTCACGATATGTAGTGTACTTATTGTGTATCACTGACTGAGTCAAACAATCATTCTAAAGTACATATAATGAATCTTGCAGATCAGAAATATACTTTAAGGTATCTGGAGCTGGATGTGGCTTTCAAATTTTCCCTTTGAGTGAAATGCATTTACAGAATTAATTTTTGATGAAGATGAAACATGGTTTGAGATATTTCCACCCAGAGCTATCTACATACTCATAAATAGGCTTCATCCGGAGTTGAGAGTAATCATACTTTATTACTTCGTTTGTGCACACATGCATGCATCACAAATGGATCTACGCAAAAGCATTAATATGCTTATATATTGGCTGTGCAGCTACACGGAGCAAAATCCACTGTTCCCATCATAATACAGTCATATATAGAGCAAGAAAACAAGCCTGGAAATAAGGTATACTTGAGTAGACTGGGGGGACTTTGGTTGTTCATCAAGACAAATAGTTCATGACAGCTGTTGATGAGTCTTGATGTTTTTCTTGAGGCTTCTCTCTTCCACTTTTTGTTATAAGTGCATAGTAGTATGTACGCTAGAGTTCTCAGCTCTTTCTTCTTCTTCTTCATGGCTTGTTAGTAATCCGGCTTCGCATACCTTGTTAGCATCATCGTCATCATCAGCATTCAGTTTCATTGTATAATGCTTGTAATGGAATTGGACTCAATGTGTGAAAATGAAGGCTTACGAGAATTCTCTACTTTAATCCTTGATTATATGCCGGTTTAAATTCTTACTTGTTTTACAAGATTGTTGAAAATCATATTGCATTTAGCGTAAGTGAGTATCGTTTTTTGCTGCTGAAAAACAAACATTAGTTCTAGAGCGTAGGTCCAACTTTCGGCTTTTGCATTTTTACTAAAGATCAAAAGACATGCTCACTGGTCCAGTTCTTCCAAATGATTGCTGTACTCTTGTTTTCAGTTACTACTTCTATAATTCGGCGTAACTACATGCATATTAACATGCGTGTACTATTATGCAGCACAATCAGTGTGGTAGCAAATATCATATTTGAGATTTTACAAATGAGCCTTCAGCATCTCATTTGATACCACTAATTTGCGGTAAAATAGCTGAACCTTGTTTACAAACTTATGCTTAATACTTATAATAATTACTTGACTCTTTTTGTATTTTTAAATAGCCTCAGGGAATCTTAGCTATTTTGTAAATATTATATTTATATTTAGAAATCGATGTGTGTGAAAATTAAAGTAAATATTTTGTAAAGCAAAGAATGGTAATCGCTGTACAATTTGGTTTTGGTGTGACGCCTTTCTTTATGGAGATTTATAAAAAGACGTAACCTACACAGGACTCTGATGATGGAAAAACAAAATAATGTGGAAATATATATTGACGTAAATGATCTCGTAGAATTATGGATGAGAAGAAAGACTGTCGACAAAGTTGTAGGTTTCGACGGCTCAACGCTCTGTAGGCTATAAAATTGCTAGTTAACTTATGCGATACCGTAGCTGCATAGTTTGCTTTAAAAAAACTTGAGTAGCAAAAATAAATGAAGAGCATGCCCTCTTGAATTGTAGTCAAAGTTTCCTTTCTCAAAGTTTTTGTTTCTATTCTTTTCCCCTAACAAACGAAGCGAAGATCTGTCACAAGTTTCGTTTAACTGGAAAGGAAGCTCGAATTGAGAAGTACGCAGATATATCTGCATTTATTTGACAGGAAAGAGAGTTTTTAGATGGAATCGGCGCGCAGTTCTTCTGCCAGAAAAAGTATGCATAGTTTATGTTCCTAAATTGAAGTTCTAGAATACATTAGAAGTCATATGGTTGTACAAGGCGATGGGCAAAGAAGAAAGTTTTTTTCTGTCTCTCAAGCAGTAGTTATTCACATGGTGAATTAAGAAAGTTAAATGACTCGATGGTCCTCGTAAATTGAGAGAACCATGTGCAGTGCAAGCTAGAGCTCATGCTATTTCATCAGGAATTAGGAAGAAGTAATAGCAGTGTGTACATTATTTCACTCTACTTTATATGCACAGTAATGTGTGTTGTGAATGCGTATGAGAATGTGCCCTCTTGCTTGAATGCTTTTTGTTAGTAGAGCCTTGTTTTTTATCTCTAATTTACGATTACGACTTTAACTATGTCGTTTTGTGTCTTTATAAAAGAATATCTTTGGGACTTGAAGTAAGTGCGTGTTTTGTTGCGAAGATGTTTTTTTATTGTTCAAAAAGTCTTTTCAGCCTTACTTATACAGAAACTTTTGGTTGTATACTTTAAGCAAAATAAAATATTCTATATAATCTTAGTACTCTCTGGTTTCTCAGGGCATTCAAAGATGAATTTTTAAACATAAGATTTAAAAGCACAACTGGTTTGCAATGTCCTGAGTCCATTGAGAGTTTCAACGGTGGCGAATCACATGAGCCATTAACATGATTGCGCAGAGGGACCCAGTGGTTTCCATAATAGCATTGAGAGCTAAGTCCTATTTTTACAATGGTAATTGGAAGGTTTATTTTCATTTTATTTCTGTTCAAATTTCAAGTAACGACAAAAAATTTGTTACTATTGTTGTAATCAACATAAACGTACCCACCCGTGTTACTGCTTGCTATGGGAAGTGTTTTTATTTTGACAAGTTATGATATTTGGAGCAGCAACAAGTTATATTCAGATTTTAACAGTTACGATTTTTGTTAATGACACATCACAACTCACGATTTTATTTTTAACTTGTCATGAAATTTCCAAAGAAATGGTGTGATCAAGAAATAAACATAAAATAAGCTTTCAGTCGTTCGTTTAGTCACTCAGGGATATTTGATAAGATGATGGAAAGCACTTAAGTGTTCTGGTTTAAAATGTTAAAGAAATTCAAGCAACATGGTAGGCTCCAGGTCTCATTTAATACACCAGGTGATGCCTTTTTGAACTAGCTGTATTGCCCTTAAGCTTTAGATTTGACACTTATCCATCGCTATCTGTTCTATTTCGTTTTTATAAAAGTTTACTGTCGAATTAGGTACTCTTAAGGGAACGAGAGAACAAGCAACTTTTATTGTTTTCGTCAACTTCGGTAAAGATCTTGACACATTTTCTAATGATGCCCATATATCACACCGAGCTTTTTAGCAGACATGATTCCCCAAAACTGATTTGATTTTTACGTTAACCTTTGTAGAAAGCATAATATGTATATGAATAACCACCTCTCGTAAATACTCTCGTTATGTATGTGTAAAATATTCAGGCTACCTACACTATTGTTATTACTCATCGTTTCTTTACTATTCGATGAATTGATCCATTTTGTACTTGATGTAAATAGAATAGGTAGGTTTTGGTAGCAGGCGAACCATTAGTCTTAACTTTTATTTCATTTTATATTATCTAAATAATAATTGGTCCTTTTAAGTACTTAAGACAGTGTGCTTCTACAAATCACTACCGCTTTTGTAAAAGCTAGCTTGGTCACGACGCAATGTTACAGATCACGTTGCTTCTGTCGTCGGTAATGTATTCCGTAGAATATAATGTTACTCTATTATGTTTGGTTCTTCAAGCGTGAGATATATGTTTATATATCAAATGAACGTGTTGGATTACATGTTGTTAGCACAGACACGTCCATCGAAGTTTTCATTAATTACTTTATATTTACAAGAGGTAAAATTTTACATTTTTAGTATGTGTTAGCGAGACATAACATAATAATACGAGCGTTGTGCTTTGTTTAAAAGGAATGGAATTATATTACCGGGTAGTTTGATCAGAATTCACAAAACAATTGTAATTGTGCGTAATATTAGGTGTTAATTTTTATAAATAAATGCATTTTCTGATTACACAACATTTTCAAAGCACTGCAATGTCTGTAGCATTTTAGATGAAGGGGTTTCCGCAGAAGAACTCATATGCTGTATTGAACTCCATAAGTAAAGAGGATTTTGTAGTTTCAGCAAAAAGGAGGGGGGAGGTTTGTATACACAAAGAAAGTTTATTTGTATCAAGCAAAGCCGATTTTTATTTCCGGTCGCTATACTTTAAGCAGTAGTATGTGGTAAAAATAGAAGTTAGTTGAAAGCAGCTTGCAAATGACTTTATTGACTTTCCTATGTTGTGGGCTGTCGCTGCTGAATATTGCAGTTTTATAATAATTTTAGGATCATTTGGAATAAAGGACTTTAATTAGTAATAAATAACAGATGAGCTGACTAAAATCGTCTTTTAATCTGCTCGCATTTGATAGTAATAACTTTTTTTTATAAAGCAGTCTAAGTTTAAATCTCAACTTTCTCAACATTTATATTCCGTATTCTAATGCCTATAATATAGAAACGAATGTGTGGTCAACGGTTTTTACCTGCTTTCATGAAATAAAAATGCTTAGCCACCCTAAATTAAGTCCTGTTTTATTACTGATGCATATTATGTTAATGGAGTTCATAGGATTGATACGATCATAGTCACATAACATTGTGGAGTCATACATAATCGCACATGAGCATGTTGATGGAAGAGTCGGAAAATGGATTTATTGGATGGTTTTATTACTGTGGCTAATAACCCTTATACAAGTAATTAATGCGTCGGCAATGAAGTTATATAGGCGCCGGCCGAACAGGAATAAAACGATGGGCCTATAATAATGGTCCATGGAATTGCTTTTTTATTGTTTGCTGCATAGTTTATAGCGCTTTGGGATTAATTGCGTGTGCTCAGAACCAAGCATGCTTGAATAGCGAAACATATGAATATACAGTTTTATATGCATGTTTGTAATTTCATACCACCCTGTTTCGAACTAGACTTTAAAGGAATTTTACACAACATGCTTAACTTCAATTATGTATTTGTTTATCACAGCTTTTCCGTTAAAGCAATGTATGTATAATCCGCAAATGTTACACCAATACAGGAGTTTGTATTAAATCCAGGTACAACACAGCCTAGTCTCGCAAGAATGTCCTCTAATTCTTAATTCACAAATTATGACTCACTAAAATGCGTGTACTCGAAAGTTTACTTGATAACGACGCAGATACTTCATGCAAATAGAATTAGACATATGCGACAAATGGATTAACGATCCGTTAAATATATTTTCATGGTTAAAGCTCAGGTGTCATCCGGCTTATTTAAACCCCACATATCTTGATTCGCCTAAGCAATTTAAGAAAAAGCCTTAGAAGTGTAATGGCAATAGAGACAGAGAAATGCCACAGGAAGCTACTTTGATTAATTGGGCGCACTTGTATTCGAATCAGGCTTCATTGCTACTTTGAAAAGCAGCCATTTATCTCTGGTTTTTTATTTTGAGTTATAAAGATTAAGAGATTAAGAATTTATCCTAGTTTTCAGTAAAAGCATTACCGGAATTTCCTTTAAAAATTTATAGAGATGCATAATCAGTCATGATTTCTTGAAACTTTCCTCAATACGAGCTGACATAATATGTTTGTGATTTAGATAAGATTTTAAACTTGTCTCTTTTATTGGATTAATGATGTTTAGACATATTTGTGACTGGTTTTATGACAATGTTTTCAAAAGCAAAAAAAAACCTAACGCGTGTGTGTGGCACTTCAAGAAACTTGACTGGGAATTAGCACTTGTTGTAGGATAATAAAAAAAATCAGACGCGCCTTGCTGCTGGAATTTGTCTGCAGCTTTTTTGCATACCTTTTCATATTCACATTTATCACGACCGGCAAGTGATTAATGTGTTTCAGAGATGAAGCGGTGCCATGCTTTTTTCCCGTGTATACGCTATGTCGTTACTCAGAACTGTGTTGACAGTTGGTAATTCACTTGACTAATGTGCTTCACCGGTGCTTGGACCGGTACACATATAGGGCTGAATTATGTATTAGGCCTTTGTGGAAGAATTCCCAAGCATAACTAAAGGTTTGTCAGTAACTCCACATTTCTTATGAATGGCAATAAGTGAAAACGAAGTAAAAATAAATGCAGAAATGGGGAGTATCATGATAGTCTAAAAATCACTCTTGGGAGATGCCAGCGAAAATGCAACGGATGTTTATTGAACGCAGAGCTACATTTTCTTTCATCAAAAGAAACGATAGAAGATGCTTTCAAGAAAATCGGAATTATTGATGAAAACACCAATTCGCACGAAGTGCATTGATAAAGTGTGAATGACGGCTCCATTCCATTCGACTGTGATATAAAAAAACGGAAGGAAAAGAGCCCATGATGTAAGCCGTTTCCCACTCAATTCACTATTATAATTGAAACCCATTTCTAATATCTTATGCATGTAGTGTGATCGATGTCTAGTTGATTCTAGGAATTATATCGCGTTTGTTGGGTTTTAGTGAGTGTTATAATCAGAGTGTCATTCTTTTTCGCGTAATGTTTACTTCTGTTATTTTGCTGTTCAAGGAAATGCTGAACTCTTAAGGTATGCATTTGTAAATGAACGTATGGTTTCTTTCTTACTATAATAAGGAAATATGCACAAGCTACGTGTGTACGACCTTTTGATGTAAAAGTATAACAATGAATACACCGCTGTAATAATAATCCAACTTTATTTGAACTACAGATAATGGAGAAAGGTATTTTAGGGTTGTTTGGCATAATATATGTCATTTCAAATTTTTATAGTAAAAAGTACACCTTCCAGATTTATATTTCATCGTTTTCTTCACAGCGTGAACCTTTCCTTTTGTATTCCTTGTAAGAATGTTTTAACACAAATCCATCTTCCTTCTAAACCGGAATAATATAGTGTCTGTTCAGTTTCATTGTTGAGGGTGGTGAAAGTATGAGTAAGTCTTGAAAATGTAAGTGTTAGATGAGGGTATGCAAAAGTTGGCTCGATATATTGTGTACCACCATTGCCAGGCTAAAAGATGGTTTTCGTGTGCCACGATTACGTGTCAGGTACAAATATACATCTTCTCTATATATACACTATGGAGCGTGCATATATTGAAATTGTAACAAAAGAAAGAAGCGAGGGGAAGTAAAGCGACATTCATTCATATGCAATAAAGCGAGAAATTGATCGTGTTCGATTTCTTCGGTGTTGTGACATGAAAAAAAGGCTTCAGGTTGTCTTATTTGGAAACATGCCAAGCTAGTTGTTTCTCTTCGGTTGATAAATGTAACGAGGCATGCATAAAACGTCACAAAAGGATGAGCCATCAATGCAGCAAGCGAGCTGATATTGTGGAGAGTGTAAGTGACGAAATCTAATGAATGAATTCAAAAAGCTGTCGGTAATGTCTTTTTAGAGTTATACTACCGGTGGCACGAGCGACGGAGCAAATATATGCACTTTCAACAATCATAGGCCCAAAATGAGCCGATGACATGACGTGATGATATGTGTTTTCTTGTTTCATGCAGAGATATCACGCGTTTCTAACCGGTTTCCATTTTCTATGTCCTTGCCGCTCATTGCTATTAGTATTATCTCTTAAATTTAACTTAATCCACAATATAAACTATCCATCTTCGTAGGTTAATTTTTAAACCAGCTATTTCCCCCAAATTTGGTTAAATACCTTATAATTTTTTAAATGAAGGTTGATTAAAAGGTAGTGACGAAGATTTAACTTTACTGTAGAATGCTGGAGCCCAAAAGAGGGTTTTACACAAACCATTTATACGTACATATCAATGCACGTACATTTTGTATATTAGTTTCAGAATTTAAACAATCAAAGAAAGAAATGAAAAAATGGATGCAACTTTTGTTTTATACGTATTGCTAATTACTTTTTCAAACGGCTGTACCTGAACGATGTATTATAAAGTTTTACGTTATATTGTATGAGTCTGGCAGTTTATATGTGGTAGTTGTGTTGCGAGAAGTAACATGCAGTCTATGAATTTAGAGAGCCCGTATTTGCTTGACAATTCACACAAAAATTATAGAGATTCCAGTGAAGTGTTCATAGAGTTATAGTATCAGACACAATATAACTTTGTTTTACACAACTGTATTACAAAATTGAAGCGAGAGAACCCAAAATGTATTAAAATTATTTAACATGGATTTTATGATATCTTTTATCACAAGGGTAAGCCACCCTTACGTATTAAGGGAATTTCACTACCTACTTACCTGGTTGTATAAATAGACAAATAAAAAGTAATGTTATTCTATACGAAATCATATTCACTGCATTAGAATGATGATTGTGCACTAAGGGAAAAATATCCATTTTTGATATTGCTTGAATGGAATGAGAACTCTAAGTGGTTTTAAGGGTACATACATTAGGTTTCTGTTGGCACAGGTGGACTAGCAAGAATAAAAGAATTTTGTCTGTGTGCATATGTGCTGCAGGATTAGTTTGCTTAACAATAACAGTTGCCCTCTTCTTCCTTTTCCATTTCATATTTGTGAACTTATGTGGCTGCATAATGAGCCATAAGAGTTTGTGGGTGAAGCATTGTTTGGCTTTAAATTTGTGGTTCGAAAATGCGTACAAGTGTAAAGAGATCAAATATTCACTGTGTGCCTGCATAAGCTTGCTTTGAATCAAATTGAATTATTTACTTTTACTCGAAAATTTCTCTTATAGATACAAAATGCAAACATGTAAAGTATATATGTGAAGGCACACATCATGACTCGGTTGATTCTTGCAGGTTTTATTTTCTTGATTGTAAATGGACAATGGCAGCTAAATTTTGGTAAGTAATAGGGTTGAATGGGCATTCATATTCCTTTAATAGATTAAGAACTGAATAGATAACGTAGTTCTTCTGATGTTACCTGTCAAAATGTACACTCAGGGTGGTTAGTAAATTTAAGACATTAATTCCTCATTAAATCATATCAGAGTCATGTTTCTTTAAAGAATTGGCCGGAATAACAAGACAATAGAAATTTTGACGAAAGCAGCAATAATATGGTACATAATGTAAGAAATAAAATTCCATGATTCTGTATGAAATATGTTGTTCATCCTAGTTTTACTCAGGTCCCTAATATAACGTGCCTAAAATAACATAACATTGCTCTCCAAACCAACATCAATAGTGCAGCTAGTTGCTTGAGTCAACTCCTCTTGAAGATTCTCTCTTGACAGTTGAATTCATAACCGTATGATGAACTAAATTTAAGACAAAATGCAAAAACTGTTAAGATATAATAAGGCAATAATTGTATTGTTTGTCGGATAATCACATATTGTTAGTTGTGTTGGGTCATATTTTTGTGACATTTTTCATCAAACCTAAGAAGGTAGACAATCATGATCTTAATAATTTTACTTTAAACTGTATATCATTTGATCCATAGTTAAATTACGTATAGCTATGTCTCGTTTTGCAAAGTATTATAAGATTATAGGATATTGATGGTGGATGCGCTTTAACGCACATTTTATTGCTCATCATCATAAATTTTATGTGAGTGGTATGTGACACAAGGAGTAAAGTACCATACGCACGAAGCCTTGCTTTGATTTATTTTATTGCGTACTTAAACGTTTTATTTTATTAGACAACGCTGGTCAGCCATACGTTCATATGAAATGGAAAAGGAAGAAGAGGGCAACTGTTATTGTTAAGCAAACTAATCCTGCAGCACATATGCACACAGACAAAATTCTTTTATTCTTGCTAGTCCACCTGTGCCA
>JAHZNG010000883.1:0-14674 GCA_027744375.1 Orchesellides sinensis
TGGTTTTTAACATAAATCTCAGTGACTTTGACTCAGAACAAGAGCTCAATATCCATCAAAGTGGGAGCGGAAGTACGGTATCAGATAGCATGCCATGAGATGCCGACATATCTCCCCACTTTCATATGAGCTTAGGTGAAGACAGGGGTGAACTGTGTTATCTATCGCTGTAATCTGTTTGTTCAGCTGTGGTCCCTTGAAGGAAACTAAAGTAAATGCAACGCCATTGTTGACCACTTCAATGTCAGCAATTCTTTCAAGGGGGACATCGTGATGAGGAAATTTTTCAGGAGACTCTAATACTTGTAGGAGGTTTCCAGTCAACTCATCAACAGCAGACTCACCCTCTCGTTCACATTTACTTGCTTGGCGTATTTTACTTCGAATACAAGCAGAGAGCAGCGTATGGTCTTTGTAAAATAACACAGATGGGTTCCCGCAGTCTGTGAGATATTTCAATGAGGGAGATTCACATTGGAGGTTATATGTGAACAAGTCCCTTGTGGCAGGGTAGTTTGCCAAGAAATGGTCGGAAAGAATCTGGATACTGTCCAGGTCAAAATTTTGTAATATCTGAGAGAAAATGGGACTGGTTTGGGAAGGTTCGCCATTCGAGACTTCACTAAAAGTCAGGTCCTTGTTGCATTGCTGACAAATGCTCAAGTAACAAGCTCGAGAGTATAAGTGGCACAAAGATGACTCCATTGATATAAGATTACTGGAGAAAGACAGAACGGGGTTAAATTGCGAAGCCTAAAAAATTTTTTTTTTACGAAGACTTTCACTTACGAATGAAGTTTAAACATATTGACAGTGCTTGTGCTCAGCGTGGGCTTCTTATTGTACTGAGATTTATCCAGGCAGCTGACAGGATACCAAAATCTTACTAATACTCCTTCACTTTCAATGTATGTCTCGACTAATACCAAATCATGAATCATGTCAACTTCCAGCACCTCCCCAACAAGTCCAAAAGTTTTCAGCATGGCAGTCACAGCATAATTTGGGAGAAGATTTGCCTGCTCTTGTATTAAAACATCTTGCAACGGCCTAATAATGACGCTCATCCCAGTCTTCAAAGTGTGAACATCGTCATCCTCTTCATCTTCATATCCGTCCAGAGAGTCCATGTCCAACTGTCTCTTCTCTTCAATCGACTGCTGAGTCTTTTCCAGGAGAAGGTAATCTAGTGGGGTGGGGCAATGCATTGCACACGGGCACACATATCTTCGTGGTCCTTGGAACACTCGGATGCCAGTCGTAGGGCTGTTACCCATGAAGTACTCGAGGGACTTTACTGGGTTATACTCCCCCATTTTAGTGTGCCCCTTCCCATGAATTTCATTCTTCCTTTGGGACACTCCCCCATATCCAGCAGATTCCAGGGATGCAATGCTATTGGCATTTTTAGCGTTGCCAGCTCCCTTTCGCCTCTTATTTCCAGTTGTTCCAGGTCTTCCATTGGTGGTCCGTATTGTGATGCTACTTCCACTCACGCTCAATCCTGACTGTGGTGTTGTGTGAGGAAGACCTCTTCCAGCAATTGTAGCATTTGCTGGATGTCTCGTGCCGGGAACGCCACCCCTTCCAATATTCGGCTCACTGATGACTGCATCTGTGGGGTCAGAATCATCGTCGTCATTGTCGTCATCATCTTCACCTCCAACGTCAAAGTCCCACTCGTCAGCAATGTCGTCACCTCGGTTTGTAGAGTTGTTGCTGCTATCTGATACCGTACTTCCGCTCCCACTTTGATGGATATTGAGCTCTTGTTCTGAGTCAAAGTCACTGAGATTTATGTTAAAAACCAAGTTTAAGTCTTGAAGCGAGTCGGACACACGGCGGAGTAGTACGTCTGCATTGCTCGTGCCTGTTTCAACTGTGGTAGCAGTTCTGCCTCCAGCCGAAGGTAAAGGTGGTGGAGGAGGAATTACTTGTTGTGGATTGGCTTGGTTGGTAGTCGTCGGCTGAGGTGGGGCAACAGGCTTCACTACTTTATTTGCGTCTTGGTAAAGGAAAGGTTTCTCACCCAAATTTGTGTGGACGACCATTTGCCGTTTCTGAATGTGAATTATTGGATGCAAAGAGCAATTACTTTGCTCTACAGATGGTGGTAGTCTTCTCCCATTTAATGTGAAGTAGACCACGCCTCTCACTCCAAATCCAGAAATATTACCCCCATCATTCAAATTCACCTGATTAGAACTCCTTGCCGCCCTTCCTCTCCTCGAAATTCCATCCTGATTAGCAAGAGCCGCCGAAGGCATTCTCGTTGCTGTACGGAGAACACGCACCCGTTGTGAAGGACCTGGTGCCCCAGAAGGAGGTGTTGGGGATGTTGACCCTTTCTCCCAACCAATACCAATTGTATCTCCAGCTTTCACTCTGAATGCTTCATCATCTAAGCGGAGGGTGACCCAGCTTCCAGGGTCCTGACTCTTGTAGTGAACTACTCTTCCTAGCGTTGTATACATCACAGTTCCATTCGGATACTTCCAAACATCACTAATCAGCCCCTGTGGGACTGTGCCAAATCCAACACTCAGCGGTGGCACCACAATCAAATCAGCATGCTGTCCCAAATCCTCCATTGACACAATAGTAGCTTCCCAATAAAATCCATTGGATGGTATTACCCCATTTCCAAACAACACTAACCCCCTTGGATTCCCTCCAGAAACGTTGTAGTCCCCTGTGTACACTAGTGTATTTGAAATGGTGGACACCACTGCGCTCTTTATCTTTGGAAACTGCCTCGCAATGTCCCAGCGCATTATCCCATCTTGTGCAGCCGCTGCTTGCTTCTCCGCCAAAGTAATTGGAAGGCGAGGTGGTTTTGTGCAGTCTCTATACAGTAGCCTCATCCACGCTACTTGAGTGTCCAAACTTGATAGCTTGTGAGATGGCACACACTGCTTACTCAACTCCTTCAGATTCCCTGTACATTCCAGAGCATCTGTATTCTTTGGTGTAGTAAGTAATTGGACCTCACTCGAACTAACTCCTAAAAATATCTCGCAAAACTCACTCCGCGTCAGCCACATTGATAAGACTTGCATCGCCTTTGTTCTCACTTCAGCAAGTAAACGGACAATGGTCATTGCTTGGGCAATCACTCTGGACTCCGAAATGGAGCCTCCGGAAGAAGTCGCAGGATTGTTTGCTGTAGAAACGATTTGACTTAAGGTAGGCAATGTTGTTTTCAATGGGAATTCTCCTACACCACCTCCAGATTTGGAGGTGCTAGCTGTAGCGCTCCCTCCTGCTACCAGAAGTGTTTTCAGATATCCCGCAATCTCACTCTGTGCCATTCTAGACAGCGTAGGGAGATTTGGTGCACCAGTTTTCTTAAAGTGAGCTGGACAAAGGCGGCAGAGTGGCACTGTCATCGTTTCTGGTGTGGCTGTTGAGTTGCTCTTCGTGATCACTTCAACCTTTGCTGTTGGTGAAGATTCCGAAATGGACAGAACTTTACATCTTGTAGGTTTGAACTCCCAAACATCCCTATTACTCATATCCTCGTCTATATCAACTTCGATAAGATTCTGTTCCCGTCTCTCTTCCACAATCCAGCACTCTAGACCAGGTCTCACCGTCTCTGTGAATCCACCAAGAATTGTCAAGGCGGCAATAACTAATCGTGAAGAGTAGACATACGACTCAATATGAGCACTGGTTGGGTTTGGCATAACCAATAGCCTTGGGAGAAGTTTGAGGGCCGCACAGATAACCTGCTCCACTGCTGCTGGCCACGCTGAGGATTTTGAAGCAGAGTCTCCAGCAATAGAAATGGATTCC
The DNA here is from genome assembly GCA_027744375.1 of Orchesellides sinensis. Taxonomy (NCBI): domain Eukaryota; kingdom Metazoa; phylum Arthropoda; class Collembola; order Entomobryomorpha; family Orchesellidae; genus Orchesellides; species Orchesellides sinensis. Next base: position 3,799 of record JAHZNG010000883.1, read on the forward strand.
TGACCAATGGAAGTAGCATCCCCTTTTGAAACGACGCTTGTCGTGCTCTGAACTTCGTTTCCAAAAGGCATACTCCCCGAAACCCTCAGACCATATCCCCCACCCCCTCCTCTGCTGGAAAGGAGAGCTCGAATAAGCTGGACAATTTCTGAAGCCAGATTTTCTGCAACATGTCCACTAAGGAAGGGTCTTGCAGGATCCCAAGATGATAACTGAGTGTTTCTATCTTTGCACAAAATTTCTGATGTCCCTCGACTTCCTGTTCCACCAGAAGTAGTGGTTGGGGTGGTGTGGTAGTTATTCCTGGAGAATCCTTTTGGTGTCAATGTAACCAAATGACCTAGCTGGCTAATTCTTAGTGCCTTTCTTTCGGCCATAGAGGATTCATCCGTGTACAGGAGGACTTTTCCCAAAACATTTAATTCAGTTTCCAACTCTGCCATGTTTGCTCGGGTGGGCCGGAGCTCTTGACGGGCTGTGTCTACAAATAACTGACGGATTAGAGAGGATGTTGTCTGCTGGTCTGTTGACTTGTGAACCCAAACCTCCATCTGATCATATTTTGGGTCGGTGAGACCAATCATGACACCTTGCTGAGATGAGGATGGCATCCCATTTTGGTGGCAAGTGTTTGTTTGTGGTTTTAAAGCACTTGTCTCACTCTTTCCATTCTGATAGCCGCAAACAAGGTAGTCTGCCAATTTTGTTAGAAGCATTGAAGCTACTTGGGTATACGGTGTGGAATCCATGATTGTCCAGAATGCGTTGATAGTATTCCCAGACGTTTTACTGCGGGGAACAATCTGTTTAAAGTTTGCCGTGTCAAGGTCGTCCACTAGTGGCAACGCTGTGTGAAGCAACTTCAAAATTGTAAGGACTAAGCGAGGAGATAATCTGGAGTCTTGAAGAAGACTAAGCAGTCTGGAAATGCATGGGCTTTGCTTTAGTATCGCTCTGCCAATTTTGTATGTCCGGAGATTGCTCAATAGATCAAGCACGTCTTGTATGGCAATGGTTAAGCTTGGACTGCACAGGTGAAGGCGATCGGATTCTACTGTTTCTTTGTTGGAGGAGAGTGCAGCCAAAGCTGCAGCCCGAGCTAGATGATTTGTGACGTTGATAGAGATTTGAAGGGGAAGCTCTCTATGCTCTGGCTCATCCCACTCAGAAGTGTCATCTTCAAATGGCTTCAGCTTGGATTTACGCTCCCATGAAGCACACTGTGACGCCAACACTTGAAACGCAGCCCATGCCAAAGTAGAAGCTTTATTATGGGTGATGGCTGTCTCTGGTGTAATTGTGTTTGACTGGCCGCTTGGCATAATTTCCGTGGGACTACTCCCCCTAGCCAATGGTGTCAGTTGGCCTGTTTGGAATGCACAGAGTTGGTCAAGGAGCCCCACCAGACCGCTGTCCACCAGATTTTCTTCGTCCGTTCTGTCGTAAGCTGTAATGCTCAGTAGTGCAATGGTGTATCTGTGAAGTAGTGGATTCTTTTCTGCAATGGTCACGGCAGTCTTCATGACTTCACCAAAGATTTTAATGACCTCTTTTTCTAAACCGCTGCATAGGACGTCATGAAGTCGGGGTCCACTCTGTAGTGAAAATGCGCATTTGATTGAAGAGTAAAAGTATTAAAAGTGTGTATACAATAATAAATGATGGAGTTTATTATACCTGGAGAAGAATAGAAGTGACCACTAAAAGAGCTGAACTGGGACTGGAGCACTCCAAAACTTTATGTAAAATGTCCAATCCTTTAATCCTATCACCCGCCCGTTCCCTCCTGCTCCTCTGTGCTTCAATAAAGCTTGCAATGGATGCATTGGGGACAATACATGTGAACTGAAATAAAACCATGGATGTCGTGGACTCTCTCAAGAATCATTTTTTGGGAGGGAAATATTGGGCCGATAGATTGCAACGCAACATTGGGACATGCACCCAGAAGGTATTTGCATTTCGCATGAGTTTCTTCGATTAGCTCATCCGTTCTTGTCAATTGTGGGGCGGAGCCGTCTGCCGACAACGCATTAACCATTGCCACAACGATCATTTATCAAATTCATGGGATTCTCTCCGTCATACTCGAGATAACAAATCCAAGCTAACGTTTGGAGGTCTGAGGTTGACTCAAGGAATGTGGGATCACTGAAAAACGCCTCTGAAATATGCTTCGTGTTTGAAGTAATCTCTTCAATTTCTTGACACAGCATTTTCTCCATTTCGTAGAACGCCATAATTTTTCTGAACATTGTGTCAATATTACGAAACATTTCACGGAGGATGTCGCGTGTCACCTCCGAGGAAGATATCCATTGTGAGGGTTGCTCGCAAGATAAAATTAGATCTGCACTAAGATATGGATTTGGTCCAATGTGGTCGACACAGCATTGGAAGTACAACTCCTCCAGTTCTGAAGCTCTTATTTTCTCTCTGAAGTTATCCAGCAGACTTTTAATTAGATTCAAATTAAGTTAACTAACTTTTGCATACTTAATTTACTTACGTTATGCTCAGCCTCATTTGAAGAGGTGACACCCCCACAGCTCTTTTCAATTTTGTGATAACCTCCGCAGAGAATTTTCTTGGGATAGCATTCTTGTCTAATTGACGACTTGGCCATTTTAAACTAAAAAGAAAAATCGTAAAAGTACATTTTGTAATTAATCGCTATTAAATCAAGAAATTACCGAGTTCATTATACATATTTACCTAGCCACCAGTCTGTTTTCCAACAATAATCCAGAATTCTTCTCGTTTTGCGTAGGTGATCCACCCTGAAGCAAGCCCCTTGCCATAGTTTGAATGACATCAATGCAATGTAGTGCTGTCAATGTTACAAATCCAGTATTCACGGGTACAATGGACTCTTCATCATCTTCACTTCTCATCGGTTTTTGAATATCTGAATAGTCCATAACAGGATACAAGGTAAACTGATAACCCCAAAGAGCCTTATCTGGAACACTATGCTCCCTCCCACTTTTCATCTCAAAATTGTATGTCATTGTGTTCCCATCTACTTTGAGCAATGTCCTTGCCCACCCTGGCCCACTAAAGTATCTATTTCCGTACCCATAATAGTTTCCACCAAACTCCCCCACTTTCCTGGAGCCACCTGTGAATACTAATCGGTCGTAGTCATACTGTGTGGCACTCTGGGGATTCAGTTTTATGTAGAGTTGGCGTGCGTGGGGAACCACAATGGTTTCCTTTGCTTTAAAGCTTTCCCGAACAGGATGGGGCGACTCTGTTGATCGCTTAGTGTTCCAGGGTGAGATGGTCTTCGATGTTGAGGACCAGTCGTCTCCTACATCTTTTGACATAGTCGGATTCAGTTTATTGGCGAGCTGTAAAGGGATGACGCAAAGAATAACTTAAATTAAACTCTAAATATTTCAAACAAAAGGCAAATACTTGCGAACAGCTTTGCAGACTTACGAATGACATGGCCACGGTTAACTGAATACATTCCTCAATCAGTTCATCCAAAATGGGCCGCAAGGCTACGATATCCAGCGTTAGAAATGCTAATATTTGAGGAATTCCATGAGCAAGTATCGATGACTTTAGAATGGCCTCTGAGCCTGATTTTAAAAATATAAAACATACTTACTTTCATATTAAAATAAATAAAAATGTTGTGACAATGGTTAGTATTTAATTATTGGTACAATTGTAAATTGCTAGGTTGATGCTATCAGCGGACGAAAATGACTCCAAGCAAGTCTCCACAATCACTGGGCCAGCTTTCAAAACTTCACGGAATATTTCCAGACCTACATCAGCCACATTCCGTGGAAACACATTTGAATGAATAACGAGACATCTGAGGATGAAGTTAACGACTGCGTTGATGTACGCGGTGGATACAGAAATCATCTATAGATTGTAAATAAGACAATCACGATTAGATAAGCTCTGCGATAATACGCATATATGAAAATGGTACATAACATGTCTTACTGGGAGACTTGAAGTCACAAAAATGAGTTCTTTAATGTCAAAACTTTTATCTGTTATTTTGTAGAATGTAGATCGAATTTCTTGGTTGGAGCTCTGAATGATTTTGAGCAGCCATGGAACATCCACAATCCATTTCATTCCGTCTTCCCATCTTGTTGCTGGATTGTTGAGAGATTCAGTGAAATGTTGAAGAACAGCATCTTCCAGCATTAGCAGACTATCCCTTGTGATAGTTGTCGAGGCGTCGTCGTCACTCTGCTCAAAATAGTCGTACATCTCAAGGAAAAAGTCGTTGCGGGACTTGGGGCTTGTGTAGAGAAAGTCAAAGGCCATAGCGAATAATTTGCAGGCTTCACGGGAGACTGTAACACTGGAACTGTCCCAAAAAGCAAAAAACATTCATGAATTTTCAGCTGATCTGTCAACTTTAAAGTGTAATCTCCATACCTAAATTTTTTGCTGGATTCAGGGTCATTCAGAAAACACAGGATCATCACTTCAACGTTGTACAAATCTTTGTAAAGCTCCGACTCTGGCTCAATCGACTTCAGTTGGGACACGATAGCCTGTAAACCCAAAAAACAAATTTTTTATTTAATCATATTTTTACAACTGTAACTAACTTTTAACAATGTTCACCTGTAACGTCAAAAATATTGCTGTTAGCTCAGCCCCCTCAAAATCCCTTTGGTATTTGAAGATTAAATCTATTAGCGTCTTAATCGCTCCCCCACTGAATCCGATATTGGCGTCGGCCTTATCACCCATCAGATAATGAGTCGCCATGATGCCAATATGTCGAACTATTACATTTATAACTGTCTTGACATCAACTGAGGTCCCTTCCAGTGACATAAGGTCGGAGGGTGCTGGCAGCATGATAAGATTTTGCTTCCAGAGTGGTAAATGACCGGGATTTTTCCAGGCATCTACAAAGTTTCCATTAACAGTCCAAATCAGGTTGTTGATGTGATCGTAGGTCGCCCCAATTTCAGGAATAACTGCTCCATGAAAAAATGAGCTGTCAGGGGTGAGGCTGATCAGATCTTGTTTTGTAAAAAGTGGTGATCCACCGTTCATACAGAGATGAATTTGAGTTCCAATTGATTTACTACAGGATGCTGATAAGACTGGAGCGTACTGTCTCATTGTGGCTGCCACACCAGCCGTTGGTCCGATTGGGGCGGGGAGAAAAAATTGGGAGTTGTTGCTGACCACAATAGTGAGGTAGTTGCCACATGTGAAGTAGATTCCTGATTGTAGTTGTCGCAAATTCACATTTAAACTGGTGTTCATACACTCAAGATTTTGTGGTTGACCTGCTGAACCTCCTCCAGTACCACCTGAGACCTGGTTTGGAGGTGGTGGTGGCGGTGGGGTATCTATGGACAAACGTACAAAAATGATTTTTTATCCGTATTTTGGACTATATACGATGAAAGAATGTATATATCTTGATTTTTTCATATTGGTATTCCTACTTGTAATTCTCACTGAGCGAGCTCGTCGCGCTGCTCGTCCTTCCGCTGTCAACCTATCATTTTCATTCGCAGTCTCATCTTGCCGGACCAGCGGGACTTTAAGCGTTTTTGGCACTGCTGTGTAGTATGAGGAGTTGGGATAATCTTCAACAATGCGTAACACATCCATCCATACATTGACTACTGGAGTTGGCGGGGATGAAGTGGTCGTACCATCTGCAGACGGAGATGGCTGACTTGTAGTTGTGCTACCACTGTCTTTTGGTAACTCTGCCCGTATAAGAAACACGGAAGATCCATCTGAGGTCATTCCTAATGTGATGAAGGGCTTCTGAAACTCTTCCACAGGTTCCAGTAGGATGAGCTTATCAGGCTTGAGTGTTGCCGAGTCGAGTGCCACTCCAAACACAAAGTTTTCATTTATCTTCTGGTCATACTGGTCCAATTCATACGGTCTTGATATTAAAATCCCATCAGCATGCGCCAGAAATCCACAGTTAAGTTCAACATTGTTATGGTACACCCATCCTTGTAATGTGCCCCTAAGCCCCGTACCAAGCTTTGAAATCCCTTTTCCATCTGGCCCAGTGACAAAGAGAAAGTGTCCATTAGTAGCGACAAAATGTCTATGCATTTCATCCATCGCCTGAGAAGGGGTTGGGGTAGTAGTAGCTGGAGTTGTACGACGAGTCCCCTGTGATGAGTGTCCTCCAGAAGGAGTACTAGCATTATCTGGTCCTACTGGGTTGGATACTGGCTCCATTTGCGTAGTAAACTCTAGCATTGAATGGGTCTTCTCTCCGAGGGTCTTTTCTCCAGCGATGGCGTCAGCTAAAAGTCTATCATCATACTGCCACGTGAAGACATGCTTCTCGTTGAGAATCCCGCATGGCTTGCCAATCTTAACACGGACGTCCCCCAGTTTTCTCAATATAGTTGCGACTGGTAGTTGAAGTTTAGGGCTATTTAGATTCTCCAACATAAGAATTGTCTTGGAGAAGGAGGAGATTACACCACGAGCACACGCTAAAGCAATCATGGCTGATGGACCAGACTGTATAAAAGATGACTGGCCTTTGTCTCCCGCCCACTGTCCAAGTAAATCCTCTAGCTTTTCTATAGAACGAGAGTTATCTTGACTGAGGCTCATCACAGGGACAGAAGCCAATTCGTCAAAGATTAATCGCATGGCTGAAAGTGCTACGTCGCTATTCTGAAAAAATATAATTAATAATATTTAATAATATTTAAGTAATTAATTAAATATTACACATAATTCAAAGTTAATATTTAATTGCGTAATTTGTATTCTACCTGATTTGCATAAGTCTCGAGCATTGGTACGAGCAAGCATAAGCTAAGCTTAAACCCCAATCCCCCCGCCCGACTCTCCCCACCATCGGCATCATTCTCACCCTCGACTCCTCCGCCACCAGAATTGATAGACTGGAACCCACTGATGGCACCACTGGCCCCACTCTCCTTCTCATTCGTTGCTCTTGCATGCTTAAGCCGCCACACTCTGTCAAGCACAGTCCACTGATATCTGTGATGAAGTCCTATGGACTGAACGTGGAGGGTTGAGAGCTTCATAATTTTCCGGGATAGATCTTCCACGTCATTAGAGCCGATCGCCATGAGCTCCTCCATTTGGTTGATTGAGGAAATTGTAAGGGCATCATGGAACTTTGCATTTTGCTCAAACTCTTTCAGTTGTTTGAGGTTGATTGAGCGGAGAACGCCGTCGTGGAGGAATATGGTAGACTCATCAAGGTACTGAAGGTGCCCAGTGTCTTCAATAGTGTGAAGGGATGTAGAGGGGTTAGGGATGGTCACTTGATTAGAAAGGTTGTTTGACATTGTAAAGAATATCGTCAGATTTGTCATAAATTGACGTAAAGGTAAAACGTTCACAAATGTATTCAAAGTCACACTATTATAAGCAAATCTTATATAGATATGTTGGATGTGTGCATTTAATGACTGCTGAAATGTAGGCATCCCTTAATTTAACTATGATTATGATATAAATGGGTATTTAATTCATTTCAATTTAAATATACTGAGTACATACATAACTGACATAGCAACTTTATACATTCCATATATATACATACATACTGCCTATTCAGGTAATCAGTTTTTCAGTTTTTAGGGTTGGAATCCCAGGTGTGTTCACAATTGTATTCGAATAGGGGGAATTATGCCTTAGGTATGTAGATTATCCACCTTTCCCATTAAAAGCGATTAATTACAAAAAGTTTACAAGAAAATTATTTCTTAAAAATGCATGCAACATAATGCTTTTTTGGAAAATCTGACTGAATTGTGGGTGTTCACAAGACGTTTATAGAGCAATTTGTAAATGCAGAAAATCCCATTGATAGCGTGACAATAATGGATATAAATTAGGAATTTCTTTTATGGAGGAAAGTTTTGTTAATGCTCACGCTTGTTTTGGAAAATAAATTAAAGCGTAATAAAAGGTTTTTGCAGTTAAAGTTGAGCTGGCCTGGTTTTAGAGTGTATTAAAAGATATTAGATAGAAGATTTGAAAACTATTGAAGATACTGATTTAATTTAAGACAAGTGGTAAGTTCACACGCTTGTGTTTCGAGTAATATGCATAAAATATCTAGCGTCTAGCATGTACATACAACCTAGTTGTATTGCATCTGTATATTTTGAAAAGTTCAGGAAAATCCAACGAAAGTGAATCTGAAAGAATATTTTTAACTGATATAGTTTTATCCGATTTTTTTATCATCATGCATTTTTAAGATGGGATTTTCTATTGAAAAGCATTTTGATAAAGTTGTATATTCTAATGTGATCTTCATCAGAAATCATGAGAATCAATCAATCATCAAAATTTTTGTACGCGTTTCCTTCTATTTCTGCGTATAAAACATCAGAGTTGTCCCAGTGTGTCTTCAGTTTTGTGATGTAGTCTACTACAATCCTTTTCAAAGAGTAACAAAAACTTTAATACTTTATTAAAATCGTATCAGTTTAAGATTTGTAAAGTATAAAGAGAATATTAACCCATAAAATGTCCACAGCGAAAATTTATTTTCAGGTAGCCATCATGGGTTGCCTACTATTTACCATTAAAGGGAATAAATATGCTATTGAATTAAAGCTCTTTTGTAACTCCAGCCGTAATATATGTATCTGTATTTTTTTTTCAGTGAATCATGCAATTGCTGGCTTTGGAAATTTAGGACTGTGAAATGTAGGTGTTGGAAATATTGGTGTAGGAAATTGTAAGAAATCTACAAAATACATTTTAATTTCTTATAAATTCGAAATATGTACATATCTTACAATAAGGCTAATTTTTTGTTACAGTTGGAGTAGGACATCGAGGTGTATTAAACATCGCTGGTCGGAGAAATATATAGGCGCTCTGAATGTTGCTAGCAAGAATTCAAATTCAATCGGTGTCGATAAGCAAATTATTATGCATATTGTAATTCTTAGTTTACATTTTATTCTGTGATTTATAAGATTGAAAATTGTAAAACTGCCACCTTGTCTTATTATACAGCTAACATTGGAAGTGGTCGTTTAATTGCTGTAGCTCGTTTAATTGGTGTACCAAACTTTTTGCCGAGGGGTTAACAAACGTCCTTTTGGAAGCTTCAAATTTTTCAATGGCCATCTAACTTCCTTTGATTTCCTCTCGGATGATTACTTTTACTAAATTTTATGCATGTGAATTAATTATATTGTATTTATCTGTACAACTTTGAGGATATTTATTTTTGATTAGGAATACAGAGTAGCAAACTTTAAATTTTAACACAATTTCGTAAAAGGGTTCAGCGATTTACACAAATTCGGTAAAGTAATAATAGTAAAACGAAAAAACAAAAATTGCATATTGCATGTTACATTTCTCAATTCAGCCTCAGATGTCAGATATTACGTACACTCGTAAAGTTGTAATTTGAAACCAATTTTAATTAGAAACCCCTATTTGATTGAAAGTTTTCTTTCTAGCAATGCATATCTTTGTACGTTGAACCACATGAATAGATTAGCGTTTAGCATGGTGCGGTAACCGTAATAAGTTTTAAAAATACAAAAGCTTTCAAGAAAAATATGAAACTTAAAAGTATTACATCAATCCGTAAGATAGTCCAAATTCCATTAGTACCCGTGTAAGAAGAAGAAGTATTAAGAAGTATGTATGTATGGACAACACATGCCGACGGGTTTTAAGTAAAGTTTTCATGTATGTGTGTCAGCTAAAGTTTCTCTACATCTAGATTTAACACTTTTGTCACATTCAACAGCTCTGTTATTGTTGTTTACCTTGAGGTGTTTTACTTGTAGGAGTTCATTGAATGCGTGACCTTTACCATGCATGTAGCTCATAAACACTATCCTGATCTCGCACATCCGGTTTAAATTGTTCATGCTGCTGCATGCTGCAAATTTTTTGGTCAAATTCCTGACTGAGTCTGTGTCAATACTAGTTAATGTGTGTTTAGATGATATCTGTTTGCTAGACACGCTTTATCACAAAAACATGATATGGCTTCGTTCCAACATGAGTTCAAATGAAATTTAAAAAAAGTATTGTTAGCAAAAATTGCAGCTTTGGACTCTGAACGAAACAGAGTTGACATAGAAAGAAGAGTTATTTTAGGTAATGTTAGATCTTTTTCTTTCCATTGATGATTGTTTGTTATTATGTTGTAAATACCGTTTCCCTTTCGTTAAACCCATTTTGCATTCTTTAATGAAAACGTTAAATAAATCTGTGTAACAGGTAACTTTTATTCCGGGTGTACTGAGGTCCTTACTCCTTTGGCATGTTTTTATCCATAAATAGTTCGTTGTTACATATTATATCATATAATGGAAATAACTCACCTAGGTATATTATGCATTCTAAATATTATGTATGACCTGTCATGGCATCTTTACAACACTAGATAGAACGAAAAGACGTGAACCAGAAAGTCATTGCTCCGCATGTTTATGAATAGCTGGAAAACGAAAGCGAATGTGTGTACTTGAAGAAAAGGTAAAGTTCGAGGTTAATAATGGACATAAAAGTGAAAGGGTTCCCTTTGTTAGTGCAGGCGACTGAATCAATACCAAGGACACAAGTTGAGTGAACCTATGTACACAAAACTAGACTAGGATTTACTGGACAAGTACTTGGACAAAGGGTTAAGTTAAGTACGAATTTAGTAATTTACCCGTACGTTTGTGCTTTGTATGAATCATACTGGATAACAAATTTCGTTCAATCGTTCAGGAGCTCCCATCTCGAGTGCATTCACACCAACATAGAAATCGAAAGTAAAATTTGTCTCAAACTGAAGAATTGTGATTATTTCTTAAAAACCAAATTCCATTTTGGTTTTTTGTTAAATCGATTGAAAGCAACTAGGTTAAAATGGTTCCCC
>JAHZNG010000884.1:0-11904 GCA_027744375.1 Orchesellides sinensis
CGTTTTGGGATTTTTATAGCAGGATTTTATGCGTGTAATATTTTCTTTTTATATGGGTTGTTAGTTGTTGTACTGCATTATTCCAAATGGATTTTTTCTTTAAAAACCGCTAACTAATGTAGAATTGAAGGGTAAAACCGTTAAAAAATGGGTTGGAAAGTTGGGTAAATTTCTTACTAGTTTATTCATATTCATCAGTTCCAAGCGAAATGATAACAAAATTCTAGCAATTTATTCAGGCAGGAAGTTTTATGAAAAGGATTATATTCCCTTTATGACGTACAGTATGATAGTATGCAATACGGATATTCATGTTATGCATTATGAAAGAAGAACAATTATTAATGGAAGGCAATAAGGCAATTTACATTATTATCAAAACTGTAAAATAGTTTGCAAAATTTCATCAGGTTTCGGTTTTCGTGATATGTATCTTTCTGTATTGATTTATAAAATGGTATTCATAATATAATATAACATACATAATAAAATAATAATATGATCTGTTAGGCTGTAGAGGGGTAAATAATATAGGTTTAGGTATGCCTAATGCGTATTACTCAGCACGTCAGCTCTTATTTCATAATATTTTCAACTTTCATCATAAATGTTTAAGCAAAGTAAAACGAAGTTTAATCAGCACTACAGAGATACTATTGATAGCCAGTAGTGACATTGACTGACTATGACCGTGACCATTATGGCAAAATATTAATTTTTGGATGGCTAAGCAAAAGTAGAGCAAATCAATTTTCCAGGTTTGAGTGACAATAGGCATAGGCATAGGCATAGGCATACATGAACCTTGGATGGATATAAACTAATGTAGGCTTAAAAAGGACGTAGAGTAATCGTGTAAAAAGGTGTATATTATATTATTTTTGATCGATAATCAATCGATGTTAGCTGACATTGGGTATTTGAAGGGTATGCTAGGCTGAAATAAAGAATCATATTTTATCATCGGTGTGGATACAATATTGGTTGGTATTTTCTAGATTAGGCTTTAGGCTAGTTTTAATTTTTTCTTCATATTCTTACTTTCCACCTGTTTGACAGTACCTTTAATAGACATTTTGAGGGACTGGGACTGTATCTGAGGCTGACGTCAATTACATATTTTTATGCATGACACTGACACAAAATGTAGCTGATCATTGTCATTTTATGCTAGTTATTTAGGAAAACAAATAGGAGTAATTTTTGTATTGCATTAGTAAACTATATTCATCAACGTAGGTAAATAGAGCCTCTACCGTAGAGGTGGCTTAAGCAATAAATTGGGTCTTAACTGTTATAGATGTACTGTACTTTGCACTCATATTCAAATTATCAGTAATTATCAGCTGTAGGAAACGATTCGCTTAATGCAACTTTTAAGCAATTAGCACTAGCTGTAGTACCGTTTGCTGACGTTAGCTAATAGCTGGCGATAATAATGAGAATCCGTCGGGAAGTAATAGTCCAAGATATCAGAAAATAATCTGAGGCTATAGTTTTCTAATGAAGCATGCATGGCACTTGACTATTAGAGAAAGGCGCATTTTGAAAAGCTAGTATTTTAAAATATACAAATGAATACAAATTCAAGCACGAAAGAATCTTAATCATGCTAACCAAGCAGTGTTGGAGCTTGGCTACTTCCAATTTTTGATTACATCTTAGCTAATGAATTGTTCAAATGTTTGAATAGTTTGAAATAATGTTATAGTCAATTGTTAGATAATGCGGATAAGGGAAACCAGAGTAAAAGCGTATTTACTTCTATTTTGGCATTAATAAGCTTGCATGAATAATCAATAAATAATGTCGATTTCTCCGAATGTATTCTTCTGCTCTGCACAGAAACTAAATTGATTTAGTAGAATTACATAGTGCATTGTTTGTCATTGCTTCATTAAATTGTGGTGTTCGTAAACAAAGGATGATACTTTCAATTCCAAGTTTGTTAACCTGCTGAAAGTATTGTGTTTAAGAGAAAGTTGTAAATAAGTAAAAATACGGATTGCTGGGGTAGTTTTTGCTCAATCGAAATAATTTAAATAAATATGTACGGGTAACTAGTAACTAGTTTACGACAAATTTACATCTCTTGTGAGCATAATTGTTACCGAATGAATTTACTACATTTTATGTGGAGGCGGAAGTAATAGGATGTGAAAAGGAAATCGAACTAAAATGCAAACTTGAAGTTCATGGAAGAGAGACAGAGACTAGAACTAAAGACATGATATGTTTAAGCTATTTTTAGATCTTAACTCAACTGACTGTATATGAAATTATGAAATAGGATGTACAGAAGAGGGTATCAAATGTATCAAGAAGAACAGATTTCTATAAATACATGGGAAACATTACAACGTTTTTTTAGCTGATGTCATATAATTAGTGATGAAAATTGACAGGCAATAGGCAGGCAACTAGTTTTCAGTTTTTTAGGTTGGCGTCTGACGTTGATGCAAATGTGAATATGATATAAAGCAGTAAAGCAAACGAATCACAAAACATACAAGCAAATACTCCGCCGCATTTCCGCAATGGGCAAATGCATATGGTTTATTCGATGTTTCTCATAAAATAAAACAGGAACAAATTTAGAAGGTAAATAAAATGAAGAGTTGTTTGTACAGGTAACAATAAGAAGAATGCCATTGGTAAATTGAATGAATAGGGTCAAAAGGGCATTGGCCACACAGATTTTAAAGTTAAACAGAGTGTACATGATTATGATTTTAAATGAAGTACTATGCAATAAAATAAAGCTACTACATATATCGCAACATTTGATTCATTTAGGCAGACTGCAAACAAATAAAATTACGTTGTAATTTAGTATAAAATATGCTAAAATCTTTTCTAGGCTTTTAATACACGGCATTTAGGATTTAAGTTAGTCCATATGCGGCTCAAAGATTAAAAATGAATCAATGTACTCGTATTTATAATATCTCATGTATTAACATGGAAATTAATGTATTGACTTTCAGGTGAGGTCGGAAATAAAGCTACCTGTTTTGTACTTAATTGATTCGATCATCAAAAATGTCAAAAAGGAGTACATTGAGCTGTTTACTCAAAATATTGTTTCAACATTTTGTGGAGTGTTTGAAAAGGTACGTATGATGCCATGTGTAATTATTTCTGAATTTGAACTTAAAGGGTTATTCGTTATTGGTTTTTTAACTATAATCATGTGTCACAACAGGTTGACGAAAAGACTAGAGGTTTGCTATGGAAGCTTCGGGGCACGTGGACTGATCATTTTCCTCAGAAGAAACTGTATGCTATAGATGTGAGGTGTCACCAAATCGATCCTAAATGGCCGATAATGGCAGCGCCACCTGCAAGTGGTAGCATTCATGTTAATCCACGGTTTCTTAATAGGGTGGGTTAAAAATCAAATAGTATAATTAAATCGCTGTGTGTTTATATAAGTTGGTTTGTATTCATTTTTATTAACATGTTTCTATAATTGGATCGAACAGGGTAATGCTGCAAATGCATTACTGAATACTGAACAAATTCGGACACCTGTTGTAACAGCTTCTACACCTGCCATCCCCAGTGTTGATGACTCCGTACTGGAAGTTCAGATGCGCGCACAGCTACTTGCAAAGCAGAAAGAGTTACTGGAGCTTCAAACAAAAAAGGTTGAGCTAGAACTTCTAGAAACTCAATTGCAAATCTCCAAAACAGCTCGGCTGCCAAAGGACAATGAAGCCGTCAAGCGTATTGATATGGCTGTGAAGCAGGAGCAGGTGGTAAATAAGCAACAGATTTCTAAAGAATTCGTATATATACTTGAAGTAAGTGATAACCAGTCGAAAGATTACTAATTTCACCATTAACATTTGTTTCAGCTGGTCGGTATGGCGGAGATTGCTAAAAACAAAACTGAAAAACTTCAGCAGCAGTTGTCTAGTCTGCATAAATCTTCGACTCCAGGATTATCCAGTAAAGCCAGTCCAGCTACTAGAAACCACGACAGCGATCGGGAGTCGAACAGTAGTTCATCATCAAAAATAAAAAGTAGTAGCAGTGATATGTCTGCTGGGTCAGTAGATGGTGGCAGCCCATCTAAAAAGTCAAGGTCCCCGAGAGATAAGAGTGATAGGGATAGGAAAGATAAAAGTAAAAGTGATAAAAGTAAGCATAGGCATGATTCAAAAGGATAAAGAGTCTCGTCATAAGCATCGTGAGAAAGAGAGGCATGGAGAAAGTAAAGACAAGAAAAGTAACCGTAGCCGAGAGAGAAGTAAGGAACCGGTTAAGGGCGGTGGAGAATGGAAAGATTATAATGAGGCAAAGAAAACTAGTTCCAAGTCTACGCATCGTAAATATGGTGGTTCTGAAGAGGAAACCCACCAACCTATAAAGGATTCTCCACGTAAGCGAACGCTCTCTCCCGTCTCGGTCACCAATATTGAGAAACCAGAAAGTAGCTTAAAACTTTATAATGAAGAAATAGCAAATGACTTTCCTCTTCACCCAATAAATTCAGTAAAGTCTCCAACATCCTCGCTTCACAGTGGTGAAACCTCTGCTGATAACAGTCCTGTGAAGAGAAAGCTGCCGAAAGTTAACTTTTTAACTTTGGAAAAAGATTGGGATAAAATTGAGAAGAGCAAAGAACAACCTATGCTTACTAGACCCAAGGTTAAAAAAAAGAAATGATAGGAACACGAAAATTACGGACGACTTTAGTCGAGAACAACCCAATAAAGATTCCATTGTTAAACCTACCGAATGGAAAGACTATAGGGAGAGACAGCAAGCTGTATTAAGAAGGAGTTATCGCAAAACGACTGGAGTTGAAATAAAGGAAGAGCAGTGTTCGGAGCCATCGTCCTCAATGAGTACAGATGTACCACCAGGAGATGTGGATTTACGCTTTGAAGGTCGAATGGATGTAGATCTTAGGACTGAATCAGATGGAAGTGGAACTGAGCCGCCCACTAAAAAACCTAGGGCGGGAAAAGACTCACAACCCAGCACACTCGACGAGTACTACGCTTTTTTAAATATTTTTACAGATTCGTACAATATTTTTCTATATTATGATAGCAAGGATTTTATACTTTGTACATGTCCCGTTTTAATACAATGGGCTAATGTTTTGGAATCTAGTCAGGAGAATGAAAGTTACTGCTCTAAGACTGAAAAATCTATACTGGTGGGATCTTTGTCAAATTTATCATGTAATAATTTTATTCACTGCCCGAACTCTTCCAAAATCGATGTTCGCACTGGGAGTAAAACTGATGTCAAAAGAAATTTGTCTCTTATCATCTTACGATTACTCTAAATTCATACTACCTACTGAACTAACCGTCTACTGCAGTAAGGATGGTAGCAATAACTATACATAGTAGTTGGCTTTTTTGCTAAAAAGTACAATACAACTCCTAATTTTACGATAGTTTTTTTCAAAGGACTGATAACTGGTTCTCGGCATCTTGACATAGCCTTTACATCTTAAAGTATTTAATTTGTGTTTAACAATAAGTTTTTCATTTCATTTTTAAACTTAAAAGTTTACGACGCTAGGTATATATCATCTGTCATATTATGTATAGGTTGACTTTTAATTCATAAACTTCCTTCCTGTTTACTTTTTCTACGTACATATTTCGCAAGCCTGTCTAGTCAAACAGGCATTAAAAACGGTACGGCATTTCCATTGGCACAATCCGTTACACCAAATCATATGCACTGGAATCGGGTTTTCCATGCCTTTATTGCGGTAAACCTTCTCATTCTCATAATTTTCCTTCCGTTCGATTTCGATTCTCAAGATACGCATGTTAGAAAGTTTCATATCATACAGATTTTCTGAACCTATTCGCCATTCGCAAGCACATGCCTACTTGAAAAACCTTTGTTCTCCTATCACAACAATAACTACAGATTTATTAGCATTTGACTTATTGAACTTTTTAATAAGGCACAAAATAAAGATCCACAAAGTGCCGGAAATTATAATGTAGAACTAAAATTTCAAATGTAGCTTTGTTATATTTAATGAAACATGTATTTTATAAGCATGGAAGTCACTGTTTTACATAGTTTTTGACGTAAAAGTTACTTACAAACATTCACTTAGAAATATGTATGCGATTGGTATAATAATTGCCTGTATGAGATATGACTATAATGAACTAAGAATGAAAGTTTGTATGAATTAATTTTTGATCATGGTTTTTCGTGTCATTTCTTTGTATCGTAACGTCTATTTCTGTATATTTTAAGCCTTTTTGGACACCAAGATGTGGATCTAAGAGCTGGTTCAAGTTGTTGGACACAGGTTAAATCGGAGAATGATGATGAGAGGATTGCAGTAGATTCCAAAGGTGGGAATGACGAGATGATTGCAAGGGAGATTCCGGGTCGAGTTTTAAGGTCACCAGGCCCTGCATCGCCTTTAAATGCTATGTCGCCCTCTCATGCAGCTTGTGATCCTTTAGGAAGGCCTCTTATTTACAATCGTTTGCCAAGTATGTTTCTGTTTATTATGAAAGTAAGCCGCATACGAGATAAAATTGATGCTTTACTAGAACCATTTTATGAACTTGCAGATGATCCTGAAGAAAGGAAGAGAAGTTTAGACTCTCGATCCTCCTCCATTGACCCTGTGGAACAGTTTAGAACTCAGCATATTGACAGAGCTCTCAGAGGGACTGGTATGTTGTCAGACGTGGACATGAAAACACTTTGTATTAAAGCTAAACAAGAGCACGACCAGGGATTTCTTAATGGGGATCAATATGTAGCTGTCATGAAACAAATTGTGCAGGTAAGTGCCTCTTCTTAAAAAACTAAAAAGCAATTAGTAATTTTTTGGCTATAATATTTATGTATTCATATAAAATTATTCGAAAAGATTAATGAAGCCAGTGCCATGAGAGAAGTTCAGCAAATGCAACAGCTCAAAGGAGGAGCATGGCAAGCTCCAAACACGCCTAACCCATGGATGCCCGGTAAAACATTTTACAAAACTGGACATTTCTATTTCTACCTATAGATTTAAGCGCAAAGCTTACTCAAAATTTTAATTTGTTTATTTAGAACCCGACGAAAACAATATTTGGGCAGCATTTGGTCCTGGTCCTGTTCCAAGGCCTCCTACTTCCTTTACTGGTACGATTCGATTTTCTGGTACAAACTCTTGGGATGCCACTAGGAATATACCGTGGATGGCTGCTAACATGCCACCTGCACCAAGAGGTCCAAATCCGTTTGAAGAAGCCATTGGCAACCCTGCATTATTTGCAGATGATCTAGTTCCAAGGCCAAATGAGAAGGAATTACAAATAGCGGAACGAGATGTCAATCGTACTATTCCTATTGACAAGGTATTTTACTACAGAAATGTTTTGCAAAATAAATTACTCTGGTTTTCTAATAAAGCAGTAGGCTAAAACAATATTTTTAATACAAATGTTATGCATTTTAAGGTTGTAAGACAGATTCGGTTTTACCGAGACGTGGCAATAGTTTTGATGGGCGATATGAATGACGACCCAAGAGAATTAAGCTTCCGAAAAGATGACCTGCCTCGGACAGTTTTGATAAATGGGAAGCCTTTGGAAGTTTACTTGGGTGAAACTAAAAAGTTCGATATTAATAGAGTCCCCCATACATTAAAAATAGGAACTCCAGGTCGTGAGTTATACATTGACGATAGACCTCATGAAATTTTTTTCGGTGGCCGCCCTATTAAGGTACGATCCGTTCATTTGTAATTAACTAATTATATTAGTTAAACACATACTAATTTGTTCATTTAACATACCTTGTTGATGGATAAATCACGTCGGTGTATGATTTTAATGACAGGTAAATTTGCATGGAAGGCAGCATACTTTTCAACTGCTACCTCCAACACCGCAAGTATCAGTAGGGCAGGTCCCTCGATATGATATGGTTGCTGGTAAGGTAAATCTTGCTATAGATGCAGCCAACAACGTTCCTGTTTACTTGGACGAGAAGCTTCAAAAGATTGATATATCCGGGCAACCCGTAATACTGAGGTTTTGCAACGGTTTTAAAACAGTTACATTAAATGGCAGGCCATTTCCAACAAATTTTGGAGCAAGATTGCCATTTACTATCACACTTCCAGCCTCTGGAAAACACTATCTTCGATTTTCTGCGATTGCACCTAGTACAGATAGAGCCATTCAAGCTTTTGTTGCTGCAAATTATGGAGGGGAATGGAGTGATAGCACGCGAGGTTAGATCAAATAATTTTTAACCAATTTTTCGGCTTATTGTGAATAAGATGAATCTTAAATAATATTGGTAAATATCATTTTAGGTGCTCGTGGAAGAGGAGGTATTACAAGAGGTGGTGGTAGAGGCCGTGGAAGACCTCTGAGAGGAATGCCAGATGGTAGATTGACCGGGTCCAATCCGTGGGTGCCAGACGCCTTGGTTGAAAGTTCTGAGCCATCCAATGTTAATCCACTTGATTTACTTACTAATTTGTTTCAAACATCATCTGACCCTAGAAAAAATAATGCCAATCAATCGTATGAAAGCGAGCAGACTGCTCGAGAAGAGGACAAAATACCTGAAGCTCAAAAACCGTCTGATTCCGATGGAGAACCAAATGTTAATGTTACTGATCTTGTAGCTAATCTAATTAAGTTTGGGCTTTTGCCAGCTGCCCCAGCTGCTGCTGAAACAACCTCTCCAGAACCTGCTCAAGAAAAAGATGCACAGGAAGAAAATGGAGATGATGAAAATACTGCTCCCAGTAATGAAACTGAAAAGGAGGTGGAGACTAAAGAAAAGGAGACCCCACAAGCAACCAAACCCACGGTGCCTCCATTACCAACTGTCGATGTTTCGTTTGACGATAATCTTAAAGAAAGAAGACTAGTGGCAATTGCACAAATTTTCACTGGAGTTCAGTGTTCCCAATGTGGCCTTCGATTCCCTCCGGATCAAACTTTACGGTAAAAAACTATTGGGTGTTTAAAGTGTGTGTGTTATTGTCTGTCATATTTATTTTACGTGTAATATAATATTTTACATTAATGTGCGCAGCTGTAATATTAGAATCAAAGTTTTGACACAATTATACTTACTAACTGAACTATAATATAAGGTCATTTGAACTGTTAATAACAAGCTTTCATCCTTTTTAGCTGCAAGTTTGTTTGAAAATCAAGAAATCGAAAATGAGAATGATGCCAAGAGTCCAGGAGCAAATGTTAGCAACGAGGATTACACAGTATTGGCATCATCACATGAAGGAGCTGTGTGTCCACAATGTAGTGAAGGATTCGAGTCTTATTTCGATGAAGAACGTGAAGAGTGGCGGCTAAGGAATGCCAAACTAGATGACTGTGAAGGCGATCAAAAATTATTCCATCCAATTTGTCACGAGGTGCTTTTCTATTAGTTAAATCATTTTTATGTGTACTTTGTTCATCGTTAATGAATTTTAAGTGTCCTTCATATAAAATGTTATTTTATTTTGTAGGATTATCTGAAGTCATTGGTGGAAGAATCCATAGTAGATGACGAATGCGGAGCAAGTGTAGTTGATAACGACGAAAAGAATGAAAATGCAATGAACTCAGATGAAGAGGAGGACGAAGTGTTAATAATAAAGGAAGGAAAGAAAGAAGTTGTTGTAATGGAAATAGATATAGATGATGATGATGTAGAAAAAAATGAAACTAATAATGTACTTGTAAATGAAGAAAATTCTAATATGCATGTTGAAACAAAGACTGATGATAATGTAAATCAAAAAGAAAATAATATCGTAAACGATGGTGCAAAAACATGTAATGATTCCTCATCGGATATAACAAGGAATGTCTTAGTTCAGTCTCCTATTCTCATTGATGAAGATTCTACGTTTCTGCCTGGTCTTAGTGACGAGGCTGAAGGAGGTGTATTTGGAGTCGCTCTTGGCTCTAGAATCCGGCAAGAGCAATCAGCGGACAATGAACTGGACGGAAAGATCATATACGAGCCGATGAAGTTTGACATACCGCCAATCAAAATAGAACCTTTAGATGAGGAAGAACCTGTATTAGAGGATGCTGTGAATCCAAATGAGTTTTTGACCAATTTACAACCATTTTTGTCATCCTCTGTGAGAAGTCCCGGGGGAAGTGAACCAATGAACATCGATTTAACCGAGGAGGATTCTACTGATGCCGTAGACAGTGGTGCTAGACTAGTCAACCAAATTAGAACCTCCATTGACGGAAACTTGCAGCACGAAGGTAACGATGATAAATGCCCTGTACCCTTTGCGTACTTTTTATATAGTGCATTCAAGTAATGTGGATAATATGATTTTTGCAGAAGTTGCGTCGTTGCCCTACATTCCTGCCACTAAGATACGGATCAACATATCAGGAATGGGTACCAGCCTATCGGACTCGCCGAAGGAGAAAGTAGACAGCCCACAAACGCGATGTGATGATGAAAATCAAGAACAAGGTTTAGTCAAGGATGATGGAAATGACAACAATATTATTTCAAACAGTGCAGAAATAAATAAAGATATTCCTGTTGATCCTGTATTAACTGAGGAAATGAAGCGTCTTAAACCTCGATTGGTTGGTAGAAAATTGACCAACTGTCCTCCTAAATTCACAGGCAAGGAGGAATCTGGACTGTGTGTCATCTGTTGACGGCCTTTTTTAAGATTGAATAGGCTACATATACATATTCATATAGGTTATATAATATTTAATTATAGGTAAACCGGCATTAAATAAGGTTTCAAAGTGATTTTAATTTAACAACTGTAATTTTCGAGTTAGGAATATTATACAAAAAATTAATCAAAGAATCATAACCTATTATTAGAATAGTCATATATCGTTACGCATGATTAGACGTAGATGTATGTGGTCGTATATTTTATGCATACAATATATTATAGAAAGCAATCTGGATATATTATACCATTCTTGGACTCTTCCCACGGAATTCCAGACAAGACGGAAGAAATAAAGAACAAATATAATCAAATGAAACTGTGTGTTAATGCGTTTTTTAATTGGCATTATGATGCGTATGCAATATATCTACTCTACAACTGGACACACAACCATATATATTAATCATCATAATTTCAAATTTTAAATCGGTTCAATAGTGATTTTTTTGAGCACCCTGAGCCCATGTTTAATTAAATCTTTGCATTGACTACATACTAATTACAGTGAACAACTGCCTGCCTGCATGTTTTGTAGAAACATTGTACAAATAATCGATTAGGTTATCGATCGATATGCTTAGAGATACTAGCTCATATTAGAAACGAAACTTAAAATTATTACTGCTTCAGACTTGCATTTTATTACAAATCGGTCGGTGCATAGTAGTAGGGGCAAAGCTACTAAATGCACTGTGCAATTTAATCCCCCATCCCCATATTAACTTTCATAATCGAAATCCAATATCCCCTGTTCCTGTTCATGGACGCAGAGAGCCTAAAGATGTCGTTATCGCATTTCAGTGTGATAACGTATAAAGGAATATAAACTGATCATTATGAATTTTTATAATTGAAACTCTCCAGGCAGTTCATAATTCATAATACAATAATACAAAATTCATAATGATCAGTTTATATTCCTTGGATAACGGTAACTCTGCAAAGTACAAACTATTTGCTTTTGACTTTAATAACCTTTTGCCTTTGTTTATAATCTTTTTTTTTCTTTGTTACATTGTATGAAGTATAGAGAGTAGAGACATGGTAACGAGTGCTGCCCTGGCGAATTTTGCTGGAACTACAAGGGTCAGACAATTTACGCAGTTGCTTGGCTTTCGCATACAAATCGTATGAGATTTCATGAACAAAGCCAGATTCTGTAGAGTTTTCATTCTGAAACCGGAAGTTACTCATATCCACATAACCCAGTG
>JAHZNG010000885.1:0-18038 GCA_027744375.1 Orchesellides sinensis
TGCATGATTAAAGAGTTACACCAGCCAGGTCTGATTGAAATCTACCAATGTCCGGTAGACCAAGATGAGGAAGGTAACGTAACGACTTGTACGTCAGGATGTGAAAGCTATTGCAGTTGTGATGCGTTCGATACAGAAGGCGGTTTGGAAATGATTACGTCAGGAAAATGTCCTACTCAGGTGCACGAGTCAGCGTCAAGAGGGAAAGAAATCTTAACGACCAGATTCAGAGCAGAGGATCCCGATTCAAACGCGTATACATTACTTCGCCCGTCATTGGCGTTAAACGGGGATCGGGGTATCGCGTTGGGACTGAGCATTTACGATATTCCAGGGAATTGCGAAGATGGTAAGAGAATGATTATTAGAATATTATAGAATGAAAATATACTATGAAATATAGATGTTTTGTAAATATACAAATTACTATTCATTCACAAAATGTGTTTATAGCAGCACCCGTGCAAAACGAAGAACTTGAAACGGAAGAAAGTAAGAAGAAAGCAATAAACGAAAACAATGAAGACAAAGTTGAAAACAACAAGGGTGATTTCAATCAAGATTACTTGTCAAGTACAGATCTTTACGCTACGAAAGGACTTGACTTGTGTAGCGTTCTTTTGGGATGTGAACCTTCAAATGATTCAAACATCTCTTCTTCAAGACAACCAGGACAAACACTAAGCTCAGGTTCATCACATCATCACTTTTCTGCGTCTGCTCTTGGACTCGAAAGTGTTTTGGAAAGTTTACCTTCCTTTGGTTTTCCAAGACATGATAGCAACTCAGCGGATGATGGAGTAGATGATGACCGGCTCAATATGAATCCGAATGCTGTCAATGTGATAAAATTTGATGGAAGGGCAGATTCCACAGGAAGTAAAGCGGCCTTGGTAGCCATAGCTCAAGATTTCTTTGATTTAGAGGCAGAAGGGAAGGCAGCAGAAAGTAATGGGAGCACAATGGATAAGCTACTCAATGATTTTGGTATTTCTGACAATGACGAAGATGGTTAGAGTGTATTAATTCAATGGTATGTACTAAGTTCGATAATTTACTTCAATTTTGTATATTATTCGGCCTGACTGACACAAAAAGAATAAATATGTTAATTGGGTTTCGGTTTCACAGCTATAAAGATTGAACTTGAGCCATAATACTTACATTTTTAAGAAAGAGAAAGCAGCTAAGATAAAGTGAAAGCAAAATGGTAAGGTAACATTTACTCTGCCGGTGGTGATCTTCCTTGTCCATCCAGTAAGCAGCTATCCAAACTACTCCATCTGAGAACGACTTCAGTCACCTAGTCCTTACCAACCATGCCTAGATGGCGCAGCCTTGCCAAAAAATGCCTCTAAATCTACAACGAGAATTAGAAGCTCCCAAAAAAACTAAAAAGCAGCGTGTTTGCCGAGTTAGGTACATTTTCCTCATAGAGTACGTTGCGTATATTACGTAGCATTATATATACCTAACTTTTATACACACAATAATAGTACTAGGCAGCATGAGGAAAAAATGAGAAGCTTGGATGAGAGAGATACACATTTTTATACCGTTGTTGCTTGCGTTATTGCTTTTTAGCCAGTACACATACGTTCTATATAGAGCAACAAAAAAGAGTTGTACAATATTTTCTCGATATTTCCTCGCCCTCTACAATTCAAATATACCTTGTTGTCTTGCTCTTTTTAGCAGATACACAGCAGATACCTTGTTAATTAATATCAACTGACTGATTAGTGCATTGATAAGGTATACTTTTTAAATTGTCGTTTTACTAATTGAAACACCTTTTAGAGACAACGCAGTCAGTGTATTCTTGGTATCACCGTTAAAAACATGTAATTTTCAAGAGTATTTTTGGTGTAATCAGTATCAAATGCGGTTGTGTTTATCGTTCGTTATTTTGTTATCAAAGTTGGATTAATAAGCTCTCGTGTGGCCAGACGAATGCTAATTACCTCTTCAGTTTTTATCTAACCAGCTGTTTTACAAGTAAGTTTGTTAAAAGTCTTTGTGGTTAAATATATTCAATATTTTATGAATTGTGGTTTTTTGGTGTTAATTCATAATTAAAATGTTTTAAAGGAGTGATTTAATTAGTGGGGGAACTAATGTGTGGGGTTTTGTTATTGTTTTATTTTTTTAGGCTGGAAGAAACAAGAAAGTTGCTGATCTCTCATCTATTGATAGATTTTCATTCGTGAATATTTGCCAGTTGTACCGGATATCAACTAGGATTGCTATTGCTGGAGAAACTCCAGTGATTTCTGCTATCCATTTTTTACCTTAACCTTCGTCATTTCCCATCCTTTTTTAATATCCAGATCCCACAAGAAGTAATCGTGGATTTAGTCAAAGGAGCGTTGAGCTTACTTCATAATTTTTTCGTGGTATGGTAGTTTTCAAAGGGTTCTTTCTTGTAAAATTAAATTAGTAATAATTTATAGAAATTTTTTAAGGGTAGGTTAGTTGTAGGTTATTTTTGAAAGCAGGAAATGCTTCAGTGCTGGCTTGGCACTTATGACTTTTGTTGAGTGACTGAAGATAAATGAAATAGAATAGGATTACTAAATTGTTTACTTTCAATCAGCACCCTTGTCCAAGGTCACTACGCTGACAAGATTGTTTTCATGTTTTGTGACGCAGTGTATTACCTAAGCGCAGTAAATCTTTCATTTCTTTCCGTAATTTAACGTTAATTACTAGTTAACATAAGTATTCTCTAAGTAATTTTAATTTTACTATCTAAGCACGTGTCAATATGTTTCTAGCACAGTAGTAGTATAATAATTAACGTCTTCTATTGTGCAATACAAGGAAATCATTAGCTCAGCTCAGCGTCATTTTTATTTCCATTTCAAGCAAAACGTAAATTAAAACTTTGAAGCCAGGCCAAAATAATTCCAATTTCAATCATAGATCTTTCGTTTAAAATTTACGTAGAGGCAGAAACTTTTTTACGAATAATTTTAGATGAATCTAAACCTTTTAACATTGCTTTAAACGTTGAACGTGGTTTGTTCATTTTCTTTATAAAGCAGATTTTATCACAGAGAGAATCTTTCCAAGGTCATAGTGTCGCGCTTCCTATAAATGAATTCCCATCGCTTAGACTATTGTATTTCGTAATATTTTTTAGTAACGTGCATGCGTGAGGGATCGTTTCCAAACAAGTAAATCGACTTTCCGTGTAACCTCCCCTTCTCTGATTGAGAATAAGTAACGTGAGCTAAAGTCTCGTCAGGTTTTTATACTTTAAGAACCAGACGCAGCCTTTGAACCTTAAAAAATTCAAGGTACTCTTCATTCTACATTCTCGTATCTATCTCTTTATAACACTTTTCAATACTAAACACAACTGACAAGACGCTTTGATAGGCCATATTCTTTGCTTGGCCTGCTAATACTAGAAAGTTGAGCGTGCGGAATCCAAGCCACGAATGAGCATTTACCTGGTTCCGAACTTTTTCTTTTAAAATATAGACAAAGACATACTGATCGGTCTAGCTTGGGCTGATGAACGTTGCATGATGCCATGATGCATGTAGTAATGACTATTAATCTCTTAATGCGCTGCTAATATAAGATTACTTCTCATTGTATGTATATGTATATTAACTTAACAAATTTGGCTTCTTTAAATCTGATTGTCTGTGGGCCTGTGGGTGCTAATCTTAACTTAATTATTTTTTTGTAATTTTGAAATATAACAGGGTAGATTGCAATCTGGAAACGCTTCTCAATGTTTTGAATTAATGCTCAGTTTAAAATTCATTAGTATTAACTCTTGTTTCTTTCTCTCTGTTTTTTACCTCTTTAAGTTTATTTGGTCTTGGTACGGATAGTTTATTTGCAAACAATTTGTGTCACTGCACTTGTATGAAACAGGCACTGCTAAACTACACAATNCTCTTGTTTCTTTCTTTCTGTTTTTTACCTCTTTAAGTTTATTTGGTCTTGGTACGGATAGTTTATTTGCAAACAATTTGTGTCACTGCACTTGTATGAAACAGTCACTGCTAAACTACACAATTTTATTGATATATGTATGTATGAAATGTTGATAATCAGTTAATATAAATTGGAGGATGTAGGTGGGGTGTGAGTGTAATCCGTGTAGCTGTTGAGATACCGCTTTACTTATTCAGAAATTTAGTAAACAGATAATTGATAACAGTTTAGTATAAAATTTTAAGATGTGAATCTTGTTTAGTATTTAATTTTTACGGGTTTGGATATCTTTTAATTTAATAGATGCCTAGAGGAAAAAGGAAGAAGCAGTCGCCCTCGTACGAGAGAAGTCCTTCTCGTACAAGTTCGACTGATCATCATCACAAGAAACGTAGACGCCATGAAACGCCTAGTCCGTCCCGAAGTCCTAGCGAGTCAATAATATCCTGTCGAACTGATTCCAGCAGAAGTCGGTCACGCTCGAAACATAGGGAAAAAGACACTTCTAGTTCACCGGTGGAGACAGAGCGTCACCGAAAAAATCTGAAAAGGTAAGAGTCACTTGCAAACTATTCGCTTCAATTAAAAATTATCGAACAACATAGAACAGCACCTCCGTTTTTCTAATTAGTAAACTTGTCAAAAGAAGTTTTAGTTATTACCGACAGAATGTTTAAGATGGTATTCAATCAAAAGTAGTAATCACGATAAACAACGAATCATGAATGCAACATACATACATATATTCCGCAACACTTTGATTATGCAGATGACACATGGCGTGCAATATTGGATGGTGAGGGGGCGACAAAGTGTTTTTCAATTACGCACTTACAAGACAATAAAAGAGTTGAGAGAAGTCAGTTAGTTGGAATGAAAGGCTTTAATAGCATTGATAAACAATGAAACTAAATAAAAAATGAATCCATTTCCTGTTTAGAGGATGACGGATGACACAACCAATGCCATTGCCATGTTGCAAAGAAAGCCTTGTGATAATGCAGGCAGATGCAAGTTAAAGTGCAAGATCTTATGCAAGTGACAGATTCTTCACTTGTGGTTTTCAAGGTAAATTGGTGGTTAGTCAATAAATAACAATAGCCTAAAAAGATTGATGCTTGTCTTCTTCTTCCAACGACTTTTACCTAAATGTATGGTCAATAATTACTAATTAAATTCCCTTTTGTTGGACATTTATATGAGCTGTCGGAAATGCATAGAATGTTTGTTTACAACTACTCGATACTAAATATAAATTTCTTGATTTAGTTCTAAAGGTCCGCTGCGCCTGTTGTTTTCTACAAAATCAAGATCTTCATAAGATCTGATGCAAGTGACAGATTCTTCACTTGTGGTTTTCAAGGTAAATTGGTGGTTAGTCAATAAATAACAATAGCCTAAAAAAGATTGATGCTTGTCTTCTTCTTCCAACGACTTTTACCTAAATGTATGGTCAATATTTAGTAATTAAATTCCCTTTTGTTGGACATTTATATGAGCTGTCAGAAATGCAGAGAATGTTTGTTTACAAGTAATCGATACTAAATATAAATTTCTTGATTTAGTTCTAAAGGTCCGCTGCGCCTGTTGTTTTCTACAAAATCAAGATCTTCATGTCTTTGCCACGTCCACAGATAGCATGATCTTATCTTTCAAATCGCTGTCTGTTTGCGGTAGGTGTTCTATTACTGAATTCGTTGATTGATTTGTACTATGTTTATCCGCATTTCGTACGATTCAATAATGCTACTTAATTTTTTGTACAGCACATTTGAACTAAAAAAAAGCAATTTACTAAACAGAGTGAAATCAGTAATCAAAAAACTTTTGTGTTTTCCTTTTAGAGCCTGTGATGGGGTACTGACTGGTTTCCGTGTTTGAAATCAAGACATGTATACACATTCTTTACAAAATTTTATAGATTTAATTCATGCAAACAAATTAGCTAGTCATGTTTTATATTTTGATTAACATAACAAGTGTCATTTTTAAATGCGTATCTAACTAAAGATTTAATATTAGATTTCAAATATCAATTGAAGAATTGGATGAAACTTTTGGAGATCCGAGATATGAAGGAAATTTTGTAATTTGAAGCAAAATTATTAACACAATTTATCTTAGTAGGAATGAAGCAAAGATTTGCTCATATATGATTTGTAGTTTGTAGTAATGTGGGCTGTGATATTGTGGGGGTGGGTATAAAGGGAACTCGGAACTGGGTATTTGGTATCGTTCGATAAGTTATATTGGGAGGGAATAAGGTTAACGATAAATAGAAAGATCCAGAAGTCTGTCACAAGGTGATTACTTTGATTGTTTACGTGACATTTTATAAAATGTAAAAAAGTACACACAAATAAAATACAAATATAAAACCGCTTAATCATTGACGATATCTTGCAATCTGTACCACCTCAGTGGTGCTAACCTGACGTTATAATGGCGTACAGTTGTCATTTAAAAATGATCAATTGATCCTCCCACGCAAGAACTTTTCGAGGGGAGTGCATACATATTATTTTGTTAGCCATTGACTTTGAAGTCCAAGTAAATTGCTTACGCAATTGTAGTTGTAGGGAAGTGATCATATTGATACATAGGAACAAATGGTGGAACGGTAAAAAGATTGATAATACGATTATAATGGTCATTTAATGTGCTTTGGCGCTTTGTGTAAACAAAATGACCACCTGTGAGTTGAAATTATTTAGTACTTCAAAAAACTGGAATAGGAACTTGAACTAGGATTGCGGAAATGGGATGTATTTGTTGTATCTGACAGTTAACTCGACTTTTTGATAGCCTTGATAATGTGAGGTCCACACCCGTTAGTTTGCACATCATATGTCCACTAATGTCGTGTAATTACCCATGTAACAATCTCTTCGATCTCAATGCGTATTGATCTTTGTTATGTGGCGTCTGGTGTGGGTTGAATGTATGACATTAAATGTTTGTACGCCAATCTACCGACTAGTAACTTTGCGAAATCTATTAGGGAGTTTGGTAGTAATAGAGATTTAATCGGTGTGATCTCTGATATAGATAAGAATGTACGTGGTAGTAGTAGGACCTACTTTTTTTTAACTTCTTGTCCATGGTCGGAAGAACTTACTTTCTTTAATTCCTTTTTAAACGCTAAAATATTTGTCAATTCAATTGATTACCGGAGTACTTTTAGATATTGTCCATTGTCCAGTTAGCTGAATCATCATTATTAGTTATGAATATTTTTACTAAACAAGATTATCTATGTATGTAAAGTGTCGCCTGTCTTCCATCAATAACAGTGGGCTGGTGATGAAGTGAAGTAGCCTTCTATCGAAACAAATCTACTGATGAAACTTTATTTATTTGTTTATTTTAATTACGTCTAGAGGACTCCAATTTTATTTAATGCTTTGCGGCTTTCTTGCTTCGATAAAATTGTGGAGGTGTTGAATTCATTGCATGGGTTTTAGATTGATATGGACTCTTGCTTCATTACATATTGTGCATGGTATATAATATGACGCTTGCCTATATTTGATCGAAAGAATGATGCGGTGTCGATTTGTGGTTTGGTGGAAGATGAAAATTATAATCATACTTGCTTCCATGTATAGCTATTTTTAATTATCCTATTCAGTTTTGTTTTCATAGGATATTTGGTATATTTGGTATATATTGTTTTGATATTTAATGTATGTGATTTTTGATTGCATTATTGTATCTATTTATTACATGTCTAGCAGTACTCTCTTCGCCTTTCTTTCGATGATTTTTTTGTGAAAATAAAGTTTGCTGATTAATAATCTATCTCTGTTTGAATCTCTACTTGGTGTCGGTTATCATCACCGCACTTTTTCCTTTTGAGGCTCGCTACCTTCCGGTTTGCCCCTATTGTGAAATATCCTAAAGTGGAAATGCTCTAATTGAGATTGAGGAGTAATTTGCTTGAAGGTTGTTTTGTTGTATTTTTGGCATGTTGATGTATTTGATAGATGATGCGCTGTTTATACCGTACTACTGACAGAGCAACGACTAAAATCTTAGCAAAGCGTTGTCATTTTCCTCCTTTATGAACGCCCGCTTGCTTTCATTATAATTTCCTTTCATGACGTTCAAGATGATGATGATCCATATTTTGTGCGGGGGAGGACTTATTGTGATTCTTTTTTACTACGTTTGCGCAAAAAACTGTAGTGTAGTGAATGTAAATTGTATGTGTGTGGTAAGCCAATAATATTAACTGCCTAACAAACATGAATTGATCGCAGCACAATTCAGCGCATTGTATGATCTGGTTCTATATGAAAAGCAAACTAGGTATTTCGTATTTGTGTATTTTGGTAAAGATAAAGTTATTGTCTTTAATATATTCATTTTACTTTTATGACTTATGTACACTTATGGAAATAAATCTCATTACATGCAGCATCATAGTATTGATCCCGTATGGAGGGTGCTAATAAGTTCGCACTTTTGGGTGCCAAAGAGAGATCTCAAGCGCGGGTCCATTTATAAGTACAGTAAATTGAACGATGGGTAAAAATAAAGTTTTATCTTCGTTTTTAAAGTTTGGGACCATTATAATTGGGTATTTTTTCCTAGCACTGCACTGGGGACGTGACATATGTATGCATTTAGTGTAGTGAATACATCTTTGCTGCTTAAGTATTTCCACGATGTTTGTCTGGCTGGACTATAATTAAATATAAATCTCGTCTGCAAGTAAGTAGGTATGTATATCATTCCATCAATTCCATGTCCGGAATATATGTACTTGACATCATGGTGTCTACGATTAATTGACGCTCATCTGAACTCGGAAAGCCACGTTTCCAATTATGCAAAATACTACATTATATCGTATCTTAAATTCTGGGTTGGTTCCTAAAAATTAAGTAAATCACCACACTACTGGCTAGTTGATGAGAAAGCAAGAGCTCCATGAATAAGCTTATTATGTCCGCACGATCCAGTATGCAAATCTAATTAAATCCTGCGAAATGAGAGGTATTGATGTTATTGTAGGAGAGGCAAGTCCATATTAAGACTTGAATGTTATGTGTTTAGTTTAAATTTTCATGTTTTTGTTGTCACTCGTAAAATAAGTTTCTTCGTCTTATCTTCTTTCCATCATCCATTCCATGAGACAGATTGAGAAATTGAAAAACATCAAAAGATGAGCAAACATGTAACGAAGGGTAGGTAATGGTTGGTGTACACCTGGTTGCAAAAATGATGTCCTCCGACATTTTGGAAATGTTGGAAACTCATTAGATTGCTCTGATACTTGTATTCCTGTATTTGCATAGGTACATACGCATATTATTGGACGTCTATGGCTTAAAACATTGTATGCAATTTTTTCTATATAAAAAAAGCTGCAAGGTGACTTTTATATTGAATTGAATATTTAGTTTTGCGGGGAGCCATGCATCTTGTTGTCGTCCTCGGTGTCGTTCGAAAACTCGTATCTCCTAATTAGGCTTAATGTCATCCTTTTATTTGAGCTATTTGCATCTCTATATGAAATGAAAGGACAATAAATGGGAATGGAAGCTGAAAAGTTGTACAAAGTATCTGTTGGGAAGAACGTGATGGCCAAGTTCCAGTTGGCAACCGATAGTGGTTGAAATGAACGGAGTAGGATGTTAGGTTTTGTGTTTTATTGTTTGATTTTTGGAAGAAAAAAAGTTTACTCCATGTTGCATGTATGAAACTCTTGGAATAGTAACACTTGGCTAACCAGAGCATTGCTTGGATAGATCAGCAATATTTTCTACCATTTGTGTTTTTGGCAAATGAATCAGGCAGTGATATCACAAAACTCATGTTACAATGTTTTTGTTTCAGTTTGAAAGAAATATATGTATATTTAGAGATGCAAATTATTTAGACTAACAACTAAGATAACATAAAAAATACTACCTACGTAGGTAATTATTTACCTAAATTTTATATCTTGCAACATTTGAAACTTAAACATATTGACAGAGTTTGATCGAGTATGTACGTAAATTGATTTTACTTAATACTCAGGCTGCTTATCTGAACAACACGCAGATATTATGACCAGTTGGGAGGATAACAAGGAAAAATATGTAGATCATTTACGTAAACAGTTTTGTTTACTCAACATTTTATTTAAGACTAGTCCGTAGTGCATCTGTATGAATATACCTATAGAAAAATTTTAGTAAAATAGAGAGTATAGTCCACAATGTAAGCTGCATTTTGCATTTGCATGTACGACACAGTTCAATTAGCAATGACTAATTCCGATTGATTTAAGCATAGCAATGTATAAATGACAGTTCACCGGCTTTCTAAGCCAAGTTTGAAAATTGCATGCAGGCTTTGACAGCAAAAATGATAAATTGCTGATTGGAAATAAAAGCCTCATCCTCATTCGTCATCTCATCAGTCTGATTTTACCTGGTTTACTTCAGCTCTTCT
Organism: Orchesellides sinensis; assembly: GCA_027744375.1. Lineage (NCBI taxonomy): Eukaryota > Metazoa > Arthropoda > Collembola > Entomobryomorpha > Orchesellidae > Orchesellides > Orchesellides sinensis. The sequence goes on from JAHZNG010000885.1 coordinate 10,405, forward strand.
TCGTCCGTAACAGTCTGCGCTAGTATAAACTGAAAGTATCTCAGTAGAATGAAGAGCTGATCGAAAGCTAGTAAATATTGAGGTTTTGGATTAGATGATGATAGGATCATCTAATGAAGATCAGGTTTCTCACATTTGCATATAGCGTTGGTGAACCTCAATCAGTACACTATGATATGTGTAAAATGCAATTCAATGCATATGTATCATCAAAACTTCATTTTTTTATGATCATGACTATCATCGTCATTGTCCGACCGTTCATCTGCATCCATAAGAATAGTACATGATCAGTTGATCATGAACAATGACAAGTGTGTAGCTTCTGTCCTTTTGGTTTGGGCGTCCGTTCTGATTTTGTAAAGGATACTATTTTGCATGTACAGCACAACAGACTGTGGTACGCATATACTTTTTTCTATCCGTTGTTGTTTTTTGGCGTAGTATCGACGAAATCGACAATGGTAGGCGGTTTGAACTTAATTCGTGAAATTATTTGATGTATTATTTGCGTATCCATCCGTACATGTTTGCTCTATGTAAATTATAAACAGCAGCGGAGATTACGTCGTGTCACTGATAAGCCATCATTGTGCATGCCCCATTGCAGAAGCAAGGAATTTTGGGAGTTTTTATGATATGTCTGAAGTCAAGTCTTAACATACCTAATCCACTACTGCATACTGCATACAACATAACATTACACATGCAAATGCAATGTTTGTGTAAACGAGGTTAATAACGGCTTGAATGTGATTCCATGATTTCATCCATTGCATTCTCTCATGAATGAGTAATGAACAGTGGGACTTTATTAGTGTACTGGTATCTTTTATCTGTTTGTCCAACAACGGCTGCAGAATAGCAACGAGATTTTGAAGCGGAAAAGTTTTCTGCTGGAGAATTTACTTACATTATATATAATACGATGCAAGTCGTTTTCTGGAGAAGACCACTCTTATCTGGTGTACGTGTACCATATAACACACATCAAAGGTGAAAATTACGTATGATACGCTAATGATGGATGATGGATTGACTCAATTACATGGCCTATGTATAAATAAACTCAACGAATGAGATTAGAAAATAAGCTTAAAGTCAGTTTTTACTACTTCCTTGTTTGCAGTAGACACGACACAGTAGCAAGTTAGCTCAAAAGATAGAGATTTTGTGGAGAATGTTTTGCCGTTGGTTGTAGATATGGTATTATGGATGTCTGCATAATACATAGGCAGCTGTGGGATGGTGCATTATTGGGTATGTACTAATGTAGGTACATATGTATTAATACGGTTTAGCTTATTTAAAAGCACAAAGGAGATGTCCTCAATTATTGCTATATGTGAAGCGTAATGGTTTGGAATAAGTGGCAGAAAGCCTTTTCTTTCGACACATTTTGTGCTCAGGTTTCATTTTCTATAAAATCATCCCTCTCGTTTACGTTTCTTCCTGACAGAGTCTTCGTCTATGTACAAATAAAACCACTCGTAAGACGTTTTCTGTTTAGTTTCAAACTTGAAAAGTAAATCCTGCACAAACAAATCATCCGTTGTATGCTCTAGTTTTCTAGTCAGAAAAACACAGTCGTAAAATTTTTTCTTCTTCCAAACATTCCTATTACATCGGCATTTTTAAGTAAATGTATTTCCGTATGAATAAGACGTTTTTGCGTAAGCAAAAGATCCAGACCAGATGCACTTTTATTGTTATTACATGGTTGAATGATTGGAGAAAACGTTCACTGCTATTTTCTAAAACACTCAAGCTTATCACCAGACAAGCCGAGGCTTTAACATTAAAGCACACACGTATGCATTTATACTTCACGATTCTACAGGCAATTTTTCTTAAAAACACGGAAAATAGTTTCGCATTTCAAAATTTCAATTCCATAAATTGACTTGTGACAAGTAAGGCACATTGAAGACCATTCATTTCCTTTTCAAAAGATAAAGTTCGCCCTTAATGTCGTTGAAAAAGGCGTGTGAGCTGTGCATCGGCGCTCAGTATATATTCAATATAGGGTTAATTCATTCATTTTCTAAGGATTAATTCATCACAATTGCGCGTGTCACAAGATTACTACACCCTTGATAGTTTGTGTGGTGGCAGTGAATAAAAAAGTGACTAGCTAAACACATTCTTGGTGAAGTTTAGTGATGGGATGATAATTGACGGAAGACCTTTTACTATAATACATAATGTAACAGCATTGATACATGAACATGAAAAACAAACGTGAACGAGCGTATAAAAGGCTTGCGAGAGTGTTTTGTTTAAGATTAAAAAAGCATGACTGACTGACTGCCTTGTGTGTTTTGTGTAGCAGATGCAGATAGATGGACCGTATCCGACTTATCTCTTTAATAAATGGTTGTACCTTAAATAATGCATATGTTTAGTATTCCATCGTAGTAGAATCGGCAGCTGCAGTAGTAGTACCTTTATGTGGTAGCCTGAATTAAGGAATAGAGGAACGTTCAGAGACAAAGTTGTGTACCAAGTTAGGAGTACACACAAAACAAGAGGTAAATACTATGTGATTTCCTTGCAGCTCTGGTCAGTCGCCTTCAAGCAGGTGAGTAAGCGAGATGTGAGAAGCGAGACGCGTATATGGTACTATGAAACCATAAAACTCTCTTGTTCACCTGGTCTAAGTCAGTTTTTTTTGTCAAAATTATAAAGGCGTTATCTTAGTAAGAATATTTGAATACGGTTCTTTGAAAACGTAGTCAAAAGAAGATTGAATCTGAGAAAATAAGTGATTGTATTACGTAGTCTACTTAATCTTGTTCATTCAATACCGACAACAACGTAACTGTGAGTTGAGTCTGTCTGTGTCTTCTTGTCCACGAGTCCACGTGTATGAAATGGACAAAGGGAAGAGTACTTTGTTAAAGCAACATGAGTTTGACTACGAAAGGATCTTGTTGTTCCTTGACATGGTTTTGAAGTAGATAAACAGAGTTGTGATTTTTACGAGTTTTATTGCATTGTCATCCATCTTATCATCTGCATCAGAATTTGGAACTATTCTCTGTGATACTCTTTTATTTTCTATCGGATTCTACAACTTGTGGATTGCATAATAACATATCGAATTGTATGAAACTGTAAGTTCGTTTATACGAGTTTTTTAAATATTGCTTGTATGCTTGGAATTTTCTGTCATAAGAAGCTATGCCTTGTTTTTATCACTTTGTAATTTTTCAGAAGATAAAACTTTATTATTATTTTAAAGCTTGCTTTTGGAACCTTATTGCTGGATACTCCTAATTAACTTTTTGCTTTGCATGATTGTCATTACCGAACGTTGACTACTTAAATGGGAAGAGACATTTTTATAGTTGACCAAGTTTTATGCGTGGATGTCGGATATTTACCTATTAATGCTTGGAAACTGTCAGCGGTTAGTCATGAGTCATGACTGGTGAGGAAATAAATTCGATGATAATAATGTGCATGTCATGTCAACTTAAAAATGAAGAAGCATATTTCGAATAGGTACCGTATGCACACCATAGTTAGGCACAATTCCTATAAATTGCTAGCTTTTGCTTGGTTCCCCATTACTAATGCGACAAGATTACGTCTAAATATGGGCATGTTTGGTTTGGTGCAAGATATCATAAAATGACATTTGATATAGTGTATTATGTGGTAGTTTGTACACAAAAATAAATCTTGAAACATGTTGTTTAATCTTCAATACATGCATGGACCGCGGGTAGGTGGACATGTTTCGGGAGAAAAAGTTACTATATTGTTATCGGGCAGGTCAGGGGTGATCTTCAAAAACACAAATAAAGGCTGGCGATAGCGTCCAGTTTCTGCGGGGGACCAATTAATTTTAAGTATGTGATGTACCAGTAAGTACGAATTTGAAGAGTTGTTTGTGGCTATAAATATTTGCAAAAAATATATGGTAATCACATTAAAAGTTTGACAATTTCTGTAAATGGGAAAATTATTTCTTCATCGTCATTTACTTATTTGTAGTTATTGAACTCTGAATGATGCCTTTTTATGCGTGGGCTAGAGTATAGCCACCATGGCTATTTAATTTAATATTTACAAGGCAAAGGGACTTGTCAGTTTTACTTCATTTACGTTTTGCGAAGGCTTTGTTTGTACATAGACCATTTTCTATATTTTTATGGTCTTCAGAGGGTGGACTCTCAAAATGACATATTTGATGAGTTAGAAAGCAATTTTTAGAAGACGGTGGGACACTTTATTTAACCAAAAAGTATTTTTGCCTACGGAGAAGAGTATCAGATAAGGAAGGATGCTTAGGTATAAAACTTACAAAAATAAATGTATGCATACCTATTCCTTGTAAATATTGCATAGAGGTAGACTTATAAATATATAAGTTTACCATTAAGCTCCCTTGTATTATATTAAACTTTAAGCTATGCTTACCTTGACATAATCACTTTGCTATCGCTCCTGCAGTTTTTGGTGTTGTGGACACCTTTGTCAGTTTTTGAGGGCTTCCCTTTTCCTTATGTGCTGTGGCACATGAGCTTTGAAGTGTTGTTATGATATCTGACGAGCATCTTTGGTCCCCTTCATGATGATAACAACAAAGACTCAGTAAAGTGAATTTTGTACAAGTTAGTAGGTGCTTACTTAGGTACTTACGACTTATCTCAATTTTGTACAATGACTCTTCATTTCTTATTTATACACAAGTACATACCTAGTTGTAGTTTACCTACATTCTTAATTCTGCTGAGCAATTGGTGGTTTATTTTATGCAAAGAATATTATTTAGATTTTCAATTTCTATTCTCATGTCGAAATTTCAAGTTGGAGAAGGGGTTAATCTGGAAAAGTATGTACATAATCCTGATATTCAATACTAGTCTTTCCCATTCACCCTCACTCTTCTTTATCTCAGTAAATTTGGGCAAATGGCAATAGCCACATTTTCTTAGCTATGCAAAGGAAATTTCCGCACTAGTTGGGCATACCTTTGATTTATAGCTGCTGTATCAAAATGTGCAATCTTCTTTACTTGGTTACATAAGGACTTGAGGATCGGGAACCGATTAGCATGCCAGTTTGGTATTATGTAGTCCTGCTGATGTAACAAAAATTTGGATTCTAGAAAAAATAAGTATTTGCCTGCGTGCGTGAGAACCTTAGATTAGAAGTAGCCAAGTATATATATATGCATAAACCTTGAGATGTTGAATGGCTGACCATAATTTTGAAGTGTACATTTAATGTGGTTTGGCACTGCTGCTGCTGTGTCGGTCGAGTAGACTTGTGGTTTTTTACATATAACATGTGGTGTACGATGGTTGGTATCTCAGATTATGATGATGGTTGCAATGTCATGTTACAATATATAGCATAATGATGATTAGATTAGGTATATTATGTATATCTTATTGAACCTTTCACTTCTTCTCTGCAGGAGGGAAGAGACAAAAGCAAGTTTTGTAAACCATTATAAGATGCTGTATGGTAAGGCACATCAGGCTTGGCAAAATTTTGTTTTGTCATGTAAGTATGATGAAGTGAGGAATGAAAAGCGCTTTTTAATGTTACATTTTTGGTCTGATTTTGTAACATTGGCATTGACACTAATAAGCGTTATAAAAATGGGGTTCGCCGCACAAACCTTTTAATGTAGGAAACTGAAGAAGGGGTGAGTGCAAATTGTAGGTAGTAGCAATGAATTGTCTGTATCAAAATGTCGCGACTGACTGAGTGACAGGAAACGAGAAGAAATCTTGTTTTCGTCACGAGGATTATATCATCTCTCGGCCTGTTCTTTTGCTTGTTATCAGCAGTGGTCTAAGAAATCAACTCCACGTGTTTACTAAATTATCATCCTCACGTACATACAAACAGGGCCGCTCTATAGGACTTTTTTTTTATGTTGTGGTGACATTAATAACGTTTATCATAATGGCCATCTTAGGAATTGATAGCATTATTTTTTTATTTTCGGGGAATTCGTACGTGGGTGAGCATTTTCTTGAATGTAAATGATGCATGACCTTTTGTTGTTGCTGATTTTGAATGGATAATCAATAAGTGGAATGATGATTACATAAAATAGTATATATTGATTTTCGGAGCATTTTTTTGCGATTCATTGCTGCTCCTGATCTAGATTTTAACTTTGCAGAGGTCTTTTCGTCGAGATGGGCATCAGGACCGGTTGGGTTCTTTCTTTTCTTGCCATGTCATATGGCAGGGTGGAGGGAGTCATTAGAATTTAGAATGTGGCGTTTTCAGTTTTTGGGTTAATAGATTATACCACAGTCAGTCTAAATGTTCGTGCGTGGTAGTGTGGTGGAATACTCGACAGAATTGGGGTTGTGACCAGTGTTGTCTTTTCTAATTGACCCCAAAAGGAATACATCATAGATATTTAGAGAATATTCAAAATGTTACGTAGGTCAGTAAGACGAATTGCTCAGTACATCCTGTTTTGTTTCGTTTCCGTTGTTCATGAGTAAGAGTTCAAGGTTCGTGATGGGAATCGCGGTGATGAGGAAGATCATCATAAAATTGTTGTAAGTTTGGCTTAATCCCTACCCTTAGCATATATGCAGTAAAAATGAAAACACGTAGCTACGTGTTCTGTGATCCCCTACTGTAAAGTCACAGCGTAGTATTTCGAACAGTGGCTTAATTAGATGTTATAGCTCAAAGTATATTTTATTTCCGTTAATGAAGACGACTGAAATTGAAACTTTTCCTTGGCACTGAACTTTCAGTATTTTTGTAATAATTGGTGACGCTGACTATGCCGCTGCCAAACTTCTACTGGATACGGAGTTTGGAGAAAGAGTTGTTTTAAGTATATCATATGTACACGTATGTAAGTTCGTGTATAGCTTACGGAAATTATATACGTGCGTTTGTTGTTGGTAGTAAACTTCGCTAATGATTATGACCTTTCATATCAGTATAAAACTTTATTGTTTTTATTATAAACTTTGTGTACCATCCATGGTGGGCTTTGCCTGGATCTCCGTACATGTTGGGTTCATCAGACAGGAAGGACAACATAATTTATATGTACATTTGACTTGAACAAACTTTTTTGTTGTCGCTCCTGTAAGTTTCAAATTGGGTGCAGAAGACATTTAGCTCACGCAGGTGTAAATAAATATATAGTATACACATGAATGAATATGTTTTTATGATGAATTTGGGCTGTTTTCGGCCACCGTAAAAGACATCAGCCATGAGCTCGTCAACTTTACTTGACGTAAACTTTGTTAGGTTGTAAATAGCTTTTAGTTGTCCATCATAGCCGTGTGGCGTACGCGAACGGAAGTTAGTGAGTTGTCTGAATTACCATGAAATTATAGGGGTTCTGCTGAACGCGGCAGGCAACTTTCTTCCAGCATATAGAAAAGGAGCCAATTTTAGACATTTCTTTTGGAATACTTGAAGAATTTCTAAGGTAAAAATGATCGTCATAAAATTCTTTCTTGTGGTATCTGCATTCAATATGACGTCTAGAACTAGAAACATTTTTATCCGTATGGTATAGAATGTACCTTATACACGGCAAAGCCATTCTAATACGTTGGTGCTTGTCGCATTACGTCACGAATCTTCAGACTATTCCGGACATTCAAAATAAATATATCAGG
>JAHZNG010000886.1:0-12853 GCA_027744375.1 Orchesellides sinensis
AACTAGTGACAATAAAACTTGCATATTATGAGGATGTAACGTTATACAAAGAGTAAAAAACACCATTACCGGTACATTTAACTGAAAACATTTGGGTGTACTGATCATAAGTAGAAAGAATCCAAACAATTTCTTAAAACTACTGCATTGTCTCGCATAATTAAAAAAGCATCGGCTGATGTTATAATAACTCATAATGCAAATGTACGAAAAATTGGCAAAGGCATTGTCTTTTACTAAGGAAAGGGTATATAGCTGGACTTGCACTGTGTACGCACGGTCGGACTGATTAGATAGTGTGTATGTCCATGTGGCCTTTGTTTTTCCACATATCCTTTAGTTAAACTTTAGTATTTTTAATGGGAAGTTATTGGGGAAATAACAATATCTTATGGAAACTGATAGAATAGATGATTATTTGGTTTCAGGCGTTGCTTCAACTTTAGTCAATACGCCGTGGTTTGTATTATTACGAAAAAACGAAGACTAATGTAGAGTTCACATATATGCTTCAGCCATTACGCGTGGAGAAAGCAATTACTCCTTTTGTAAATTTGTAAACCTTTTGTCGAATATATATGCATTCAAGTACTACTTGTATTATGAAATTCCTCTGTATTTGTATTGCAGAATAAAATTCCACCTTGGCTTTATTCTTTCATTAACTTTCTCCCTTTAGAGAAAAAATCTAATTTCATTTGCATACGCTTTGTAAGGATGGGCAGTAGCAATTCTAGCAAAGAGAAAAGCAAAATGAATCAAAGTGATAATATGACATCAGCATAAAATGCATAACAGTCCATTTCGTTTAAGTTTCCCCATCGTTTTATTTGTATTTACAAAGTTTTAAGCAAGTCAAGCTCAAACCATATAAAATGTAATCTTTATGAAATTTGCAGTAGCCCAATATATTTTTCTTTGAACAAAATAAACCATATGGTCGCCTCGGTAATTAGGCATGCTACCCAACAATTTGAAAATTTTTCACAATTAAAAGCTTGTTCCGAAAAGATTTCACAAAGGGCATATAACGCAGAAGGCGTAAAGAAAGGGGCCTTGGCCGAATAAAAAGCCACAGTACCAAACCAATACATTACAAATTACAAACGATATGTTTACATAAAATGAGCAGATGCCTTCTGTCATCAAATAAAAAACCGTTTTAAAGCGGAATGAATACAGGGCACAACAATAAACCTAAAACATATAACTCACTAACTTTGCCCACATTTAGCGGTTTTCTCATCCCAGCCTCCTTCTCTGTTAAAAAATATATTACATAATAAACAAAGAATAACAAATTTTAATGATAACAAGCATGCAGACAGCATGTCCTAATATTTTGTCACAACATTCTAGTTCCCCATTCTATTTTATTATTGCCATTTAAAACCTTTCTTTCATCAGCATAATAAAAAAGAGCAAAGATTTATTTTTATGGAATCAAATTAGGCTCGGATTAAACTCTTGATGAAAGGAAGAATATACCGTTCTGTTTTTGTTGGAAGGCTCACCACCACCGTAGATAAATGTTTGTGCAGGAGCCTTTCTCCATAAAAACTCATCGGCCAACAATAAAAGCTGAACAATGAGTCTCATTCATTCATTTTTCTAACCTCATCGCAAATGTTTATTCAACATCAACAGAAAGAACGAAATGGAAGGGGTAGTTTGTATACAGACGAAGGAAAGGTAGAAATAACAAAAAAAATGTTTACCGACCATTTATCCCAATCCTGACAATCCTCATCTCCACCTCATTTTTTATCGTTTGGAAAAGAGAGCATTGACATCGTTCACAAAAATTTAGCACGGACGACTGGCACACTGACTCATTCATACCTACTTTAAATCACCATAATAATATATGGGATAATATCATAAGGACTCAGCAAACTTATTACTACCGCATCATTATCATTTAAATACATATTACCCACCACCCAAACAAAAATGGCTTTTAAAAATTATTTAGCGATGATTTCATGTGTACAGAATGCTCTCTGCTGTCTTTAACAAAAATAACAATGACAATAACCTTTAATTTGTTATTATCATTAACACATACACAACATAAGTAATAAAAAGATGTCGTTGTGGTAGTCACAATGTGCTAGTTCAGGGGTTTCTTTGCAGATATGTACCTTTTACTATTTTAACCTGTGTCTATTGTTTTCCTAGGGTTTGTGACGCCAGCTTCATTTTTTACAAGTTATGGAGGAGGCGGAAGTAATAGCAATGGTGGTGGAACAATAGCTAAACCTATAGCGAGACCTGCCGCCGTCTCTGCTGGAGGTCAAGGTACTGTGTTCGACCCGCATCTTCACGCCCTCCTCTCCTGTAGACACCCGACATTCCTTCCAGGTATGTTCGCCATGTACGAAGGTGATGATACAAATGAATATAAAAATATACTAGCTAATAATGCCTTATAACATGAATTATTTAAAAAATTATGCATCTAAAAGTGCATATTTAGTATTATTTAATGCAATTTGCGTTTTTATGAATCAAGGCCATCATCCAACCGGTTCCAGTGTGTTTCCATTGCCAGGCACATTTCCATGGGCTGGTGGTCCTCGGGGTAAGCCAAGACGTGGCATGATGCGACGAGCCGTGTTCTCTGATCTCCAGCGGAAAGGACTGGAGAAAAGGTTTCAGATTCAGAAGTACATATCAAAACCGGATAGGAAAAAACTGGCGGAGAAGCTAGGCCTCAAAGACTCACAGGTTTGTAGCAAATGAAGATGGCATTATAAAAAAAATGGTCTGTTAATGTAACTTTCAGTATTTAGTTTCATATTTAAAAGAAGGTCTTGTATAGAATATCATATTCCAGAAGTGAAAGAGTAGCTTGCCTTCCATAGTTCCATATTCTCCAGTTCCCACAATCTGGAAGCCAAAAGAAGAACGTTTTTTATTTGTTTGGTTTGGTATTCGGGTTTTCACTTCTGGGAATTTTCGTAATTTAACCCAATAATGTGCTTATGGCAGAAGATGAAATATGTACACGCGTATGCGTTTATGGTGGTAAGTGGTAAATGTCCCTAAGTGACTATTATTGCCACTTGGTTACTACTCTCGTCATCGTCATCAGATTACAGAAAAACAGATTCAGGCTTTTCACTTGACGAGTCACAAGCACTTTTTGACCAGTCATCCATTTCAACAAATCTAAATCGATCTGATCTGATTCTGATTTACATTTTTACAAGGGAAATCGGATTAGATTTTGAAGTTGTGATTTTTTGACAAACCACAGACGTAGAACGTTGTTTACTCAATTCATCATCTTGTTATTATTAGCATTTTATTCACTCATATGCATTTGAATTACGTCTGTTTCTGACTTTTTTGAAATTGATGTCAAAGTCGTTTTACCACTTAAGTAGGTACATTTTATGTATGCCTATGTGGTTGGCTTTTATACAATTTACATGCAAAAGTACATTTCATTTACATTTAGAGAATTGTTGAGTGTATTGAATTTCATGATTTTAAACAAAAAAAGGCTGCGACTTTTTATACATAGAATCCCAACAATAGCTTACTTTACAGCAGATCTCGTTTTTGAAGTCACTGCATGACTTCTTATTTTAATTCCTACGTGTCGGTGTTATTCTGACAATCTGAGATAGAAACAATTACTGAGACTTTTTAAAAATCCATTATCATTTCTATTCTCTGCAACCAGCAATCCCTTCAAATCAAATATAAAAAATTGTGAAGGACTGTTTGCGAATTTAAGATGATGATAAAATGGTTTGCTGTTACCATACTCCCAACGATCGGTATTCTATTAAGGATGATTGTTCAGTAGTGGTGGAAAATGCGGTGGCACTTTTTCCTTAAACAAAAAACCAGTGGGAAAATAGTTTTACGTGAACGAATCGCAAAAGGAAAAAAAACCCGAGAAAGAATAAAATATCGAATATCACAAAGGGAAAAAATAGGGACAGAGAGAGAGAGAGAGAGAGATGTGGAAGGAGTGCACAGTTGGAGGTGACACCACCACCAAAATATAAAGATTTTTTTGTCTAGAAATAAAAAGAAAAGGAAAAAATATATTAGAACCTACTCTCTCTTGTGTTGGTCGTATGAGCAATATCACATATTACGGCACAATATAACTTTAACAAATGTTCCTTCCCTTCTACAAACATACAATATTGCATGCATAGCGATGGAGAGAGGTATTTTGTTGGTTTTCATGAAAAAAAAACGCTTTCTTTCTACGTGGGAGGCATTATATACATATAGGAGTACGTAATAATCTGTGATAGCATTCCCAGCAAGGCGTAAGAGAAAGAAAGAGATGACGATGATCGATAAAAAAATGAATTAAGCCATCGTTTGTCTATATTTTAGCCTCAATTGACTGTGTATCCCGCCATCATCTCCTTTTACTTTTCAGAGGATGATGAGGATGGTGTTGGAGGAGAAAAAAGGGAAAGTATTGGTTGCCTTATGGCTTTTTATATACAAGATTAAACGCTTACTACTATTATAGCTATATTATCAAAGGGGAAAGTGTATGTTGCTTTCTCCCTTTTCTATGGGCAATGTACGTATGAGTTAGAAGGGAAATGAGTATGGGAGCAACACAGTTATGAAAAGCAGAGTGAGAGTGGTGGAGAGAATGAAACACATTAAAAAAGTGGATGCGGAGAGGATAAAAGTAGTTTGTAGAAGAGTGTTGTAGTAGTAGATTTCTTTTTATAGCGCCTTTCTCGTATAATATACTCTATTTTTTCCTTTTAATATTACTAGCCGCATATATCATACCATGATGGTATTTAAGGGTAATAATAATAAAAATAATCCCCATTCCATAATATTCCGTCCTTTCACTGTTTTTCATCGTATAAAATGGTGCTTAGCGTTGTAGGGTTGCCCACGCCGAAGGCATTTGGGCATTTGGTTTTTGGGCAAATGCCCTAAAATTCTCGGCGAAAAAATTGGTGGGAAAATCGGGCGCATGGCCCAATTCAGACATGCCCATATGCCCAATAATTAGGGCGAAATTTTACCCAGAAATTGGGCATTTGGGCGCATTTTTTTAATTTTTAGGTGATAAATGAGGAGAAATTTTCTAAATTATACCTGGATTTATTTCAGAATACATAGAAAGGGACACAAAGTTATAGGGGTAAATTTATACCGGGTTTTCGAGACATTTTGCATGCAATTTTGCAACAACAACCGGCCTTTTTTCTTATTGTCGGTAATTGTCAAACAGCTGTTTGTTTAACATTGTAGTTTTGTGCGTGTGGAAAAGCATGGTAAAAAGGAAAGCAGCAAGCTCATTATAGGTTTGAATAATAAGTAATGCAGTCAACTCTCCGAACAGCTAATCTTCAATTTTCTAAAGCAGTTACCTGTTTTACATTGAAAATCCTAAACATTTAGCAATAGTAATTTAGAACTTGAGCTAATACTTTACTCTTTTCAAAATCAATTACAACGAATAAGACTTAAAATTCAAAAAGTATTTCAGATTTCTCACTAAAATATTTTCAATACTCAATCAATTTTAAATAATAATTAAAATCCTTTCAAAATTGACTGAAATCTGTATTTGTATTGATGTTATCAAATTTGAAAACAAAAACTAAATTGCTTTTAATTCTAATAAAACCAGGTTCTTCCGTGCACTAAAATCCGACGTATTATATCATAATTTTGAATTAAAACTCGACTCTTTTAAATCCACATAGCCAAAAATTAGGAGTGTGCCCAATTTTTATGCCCAAATGCCCTTAAATATGCCTAATTTTAAGCTCGGCGAGATGCCAAGGCATGTGCGCCCTAAAATCGTGTTTTTCGGCATTTGGGCATGCCTTCGGCGGATTTTTCACAAATTGGGCAAACCTACAACACTATGGTGCTCTTCATTGTTCCTTCCTTTTTATACATATAGGTGCATAACATATAATATTAGGTTGATGACAGTTTTAGAGAAAGTATGAGTATGGGATGAGAAGGATTATGATGTGTCTTTTAGTTTAATATGGGAAAAGGTAATCTCGGTGTTCTCTCACCTTCCTTCTCGAAATCAACATATACTACAGATTATGGCTATGCATGGCCATACCTTTTAAAAGTAATATATTAATGTAAGATCGGTTCTTTTGCAAGATCTTCAGTTTTTCCTGTATACAAAATATAGACTTACACTTAGCTTCCTTGTAAAATTAGGAATCAAATTATAAACTAAAACTTAAGTTAAATGTTAAAAACAAAATTACAAATGATTTATTTCCATGAGTTGTATGTAGGTTGTAATTGCTTTACATGCATAACAATAGTTATACCACCGATTCCATACCATATATGCAAAACTACAAAATTGAAGACATTTATCTATTAATATATATAAAACGCGAGTGATTATGACCTTCTCACCTTAAATATAAAAAGCCATGCATGGAAAGCTGCCCATATGCAATAACGCTTCTTGAGAATTATATGGTATATTATTATTGACTTGTTTGGTATATAAAACATTTTCCTGTGAAAGCATTCCACCAACTCTGCCCCAAAGTCTAAAAAATGGAAGAGAGAAGTGCAGATATTATTATTATGATGATTATGATCATCATTATATTGCATATGATGTGATGTGTGTGTAGTAGTAAAAAACTCGTGGATTTTATACATAGTGATAGTTAACGTGTGTGTGTGTGTGGTGGTAACATTTGTTGCAACGCTCATTCGCAGCTGTGGACGAATAGTAAACCGAGCTCCCTCCAAGTGGGCCATGCTTTTCTAACATTCTTCCTCATCCCAAAGCCAATCCCAGAAAGGAGGGGAGACGCATATATAAAACCACCACACATACCATCATCATCATCCTTAATCCTGAGAGAGCAACAGAAATAATAAAAAACTGTGAATGTTACAAACCATTTCTCTTCATTCCACCATATGCCTTGCTTTTTTATTACTACGAGCTTTTTTAAAAAGCAAAATGATTATGAAACACTTTTAGAGCAATATGGTTAAAAGAATTATGACGGCTTTCAGTAAAAACATCGTAATTAGCGCTTTTCATCTTTATTAATGATGTACATGTTTTAATTACCAAGTATGAATTTTTATCGATTATCATATTACCGATATTGGAATTTTTTATGCGGATATCTTCTTATTGCCTCTGGTCGTGGTGGCTGGCACGATATGTGGCCTTTTGGTTTCTCTATTGTATCAGTATGTTATGTAATATCCTTATCGTCATGTTATCATCTCTCATGTTATTCTGGGGCTCTATATAAAAATCCCAACAATCTGTCACCATTGCCATGAATGTAGCTTCACTATATATATGCTGCTGCTTCCGGAAAGAAAATAAATTCATGTATGACTTTCTTCAATATTAAACCTTGTTCTGTATCCTGTCCCTTTTTGTCTTTTGTGTTTATAACGGAGAAAATGGACTCTGCTTTCCATGCTGGTCTTGGGGTAGTAGTAAAAGAAGATGGGATTTTCGCATAAAATGGCAACACATGCATGCACTTTTATATATAACGTGTACTGAATTATATAGAGAAACGCATATAATATGCTTTCCAAAATCCTTGTCTTTATATTATGCCGTCATGTCATGCAGACGTCGTCGCGCCGTGTGTGGTCGCTTGTTGTGAAGTGGAAATCATCATCGGGCACACACAAGCTCATGCATACATGCACTACTTTTCGTCATCCTACATGCACTTTAAGCTTATCTCCTATAAACTTTCACTCTTGTCATCATGATGTGTGATCTTCTGTATATTTTACTAGAATAACCATCACCATCATATTTCCTCAGCTTTTAGGGTTTTTTTGGAATGCAAAGGACAAGTTGTGTGATGTGAGTGAATTATGGGGGAAAGTGGGAAATATGGTTGGTGATCCTATCTGTCTTCTCAAATAATAATGTCATAATATATTTCATTGCTATAAATAAAAAAGGTATGGCTTATGGGATGACATCATGTGTAAACTGTACGGACAGGTAATAATCCTTTAAACCCTAAACGGATGTCATTCGAATATCATCGCAGTGGATGGGATTCTTTGGGTTTTTTATGTCTCATAAAAGTGGCCTTTTCCTTGGATGTATACATTTTGCGATAGACATTTTTGTCCATAGATAATTTTATACTACTTAGGTACTCATCAACTAAGTAAATAGGGCAATAAATACATAAGTCTTGTTGACTACTTATGTAAATCTGTATAAAACTTGGTACCATTGTTGTATAATAAATATTATATGTAAACATTATTTACTTCAGTTGCACACAACAAATCTCCACATCCCCAACTGCAAATGACATCTCAACTGCAATAATAATCTTATCTTCTTTTAGAGAGATATATTAAATAGTCAAAATAGTTTCAAAAGGGATGAATTTGATGATGACGACGATATGATTCATGATATGTATATAAAATACAACATACTCTCTCTCTCTTTCGGCACATTTCTCCACTTAAAACAACTTTTCTTTTTTATCAATATATCCTACTAATACCAGTGTTGCATAAAACGTTTATTCAAAAAATACAACATACTCTCTCTCTCTTTCGGCACATTTCTCCACTTAAAACAACTTTTCTTTTTTATCAATATATCCTACTAATACCAGTGTTGCATAAAACGTTTATTTAAGTTTCTTTTTGTATTGCTAAACTCTCTTTGGAGAGCAGAGCACCCACAAAACATAGGAGAAGAGAGTGAGACGCGCGTGGAGACAGCAAATAATTGAAATTCGAACAAGGGCAATGGAATCGGGGAAAAACAAGAGTGACGACGACGAGGAGCTTTCTCCAAAAAATATAAATTCTCTTCTCGTTTTCCATTTAAACATATCGTCTTTTGCTTGAGCATAGTATCCACCAAAACGCCGCCGCGCCGACTACGACGGAGAAACGTCGTCGGAATATGGAAAGCAACACGAAACAGAGACTTCTTTGAGGTTTATAATATTGCAAAAGAGAAAAACAGAGAGTATGGTTTGGTGGTGGGGCATGGTGCGTGTGTAATATGGGATATGATGATGAAGAAAGAGAGAGAGAGGAGAGAAAATCAAGAGGAAAAAGCGGATTTCACTGGGTTTGTTGTCAGTTGCAGATGCGACGAGGACGACGACTGCTGCTCTTCTGTGATCCCTTTTTTTTCTCCCTCCAACCAATACATAAATATATGAAATGAATTGATATTTTGTTGAGAAAAAAGTACATTATTGCATATTACATAAATGCATGCACACTTATTTATTGCTGACTTATGGTTTTTGGTATGAAAAGGCAATAGGCAACAGAATGTAGGATTTCCAGATAAAAAAAGGAAATGAATTTTTTTTCCTTCGGAGTCGGGCGTTTCTTTTTTGGGCGTAACTTTATTATTATTATTTTTTGTAAAAATAATCTTTTCTCATGATGTCGGTGTTATTACTGCGTGTCTTCATTTTCTCTGTCTCTGCATTTGACTTGTCATTTCAAGTAGGTTTGATTAAGTAGTTAAAATCAAACAAGGGAGGAAAGGGTAATGGAGATGCGGTGGGTGAGGGTCATGTGCACAACAGTTGCACACGTATAAATGCATGTGTGCACTTCATTTACATGACGCATTTCTTATTTCAAGTGAACCTTCTGTTGAGCGTTGGAAAGAAATTAATCTGTTTGAATTCGTATATGTAAATATAAAAAGTACAAGCTGTATTTGGGTAATCATCCCATCAAATGCCTTTTAAAGATGTACATTTAATTCAAAGCCAAAATATGAAATATCAAAGATAAAGTATGTATTTTAAGCTGGAGAGGTTTTTAGATGTGGATTATGGGCTTTTATGTAGCTAAACTGTCTTTAATCCCAAAGCACCTTTCTTATTTCCTTTTTCTAAAGATGAGGCTTTTGGTCAGAGGTTTCTTAAAACTTTTCCAAACCGTCTTGGCTATAAATATTAATATATATGTTTATATATCATTTCCTCAAGTTGATTTTCATTCTATTTGATTATTGTGCTCGCGTACGTATTTTTCCAAGATTTTTTTTGTTTATCAGACAGGCAGGGATTTTAGATTTAGGTGGAAAAAAGAAATGGAACTGGCTGGAGGAGGATGGAGTATTTCCATTCCACAGCACAAAGCAATAATATCCCAAACTCTCCCTAGTTTTTAGCACACATATGCATTTGACAGCTATTCAACTCGAGAAGAGAAAGAAAATCGGGTGAAAACGCAGAGAGAGAGAGAATATATTGTATGATTGGTATATGACGGCGAAAAGCCGACCGTGAACCAAATGAGGATGGTGCTGTGGTCCATGATGATGATGGTGACGACAAGACTATCATGATTTGCCCATGATATATGAGTTTTTCGATGAAATGATATTATGACATATTTTGCCGTTCTCTCGGTTCCTTTCATACTTTTTTATGCTTTCGGTGTAATATTGACTTTTTGGCAAGGTAGTAATTTGGTTGGGTGAACATTTGATTTCCAAGAAACTTCAAGAAAGAAAGATTTGAATGTTTTTATTGAGAATTGGGTGTGGTGTGGAAAATTGAGGTTTACATTAATAAAATGCATGTTTGTGCATTCTGAAATAATGATTATTAAACTGGAAGGGATGGATTTCCCCCGTCTTCAGGGAAATCAGCAGGGAATAATAATAACAATAGTAGTAGTAGTCTTCATCATAGTGGTGGAGGTGGTGGGAGTAAGGACATGATAGGGCTGGAGGAGGCAGACTCTTGCGCATCATCTCCTGGTACCTTATCCCCGTACTCTTTACACCATCACCATCATCTTCACCAGCAATCTCAGTATCATCATCATTTGGACAGGAGAACGACAAGTCGAAGCCCCTCACCCGTTGACGTCCCTACAGATTTGTCCAGTGGGAATGAGCGGGACGACGAGGAGATTTCCGTCATTTAAGAAAAGTAGTTTAGGAATATAAATTAACTATTGAAAAAATCTTTTTATTGTGAAATATGAAACATCATATATTTAAAAACATGTATATAGTATAATTAGTCATAGAAAACTGTACTGTACATATTATGTAAAACATGTCAGTCCCTTCAGGTTGGTCTTTTGTCTACGGTTTTTCGCAACTATTATAACTGTCGCATTGGAGGGTTGGAACGAGATAAGATACGTTGACTTTTTTGAGTAGAATACAAGATAATCATTACAGATTTGTCAAAGGTTATCTCACCACATTGTGCAAAACATGTACTATATATATAGTGGTATACGGATACGAAGATGTGTAATTATTAGGTGAAGGAGAGTTTGGACAGGGAGGGGTTCTTATAATTTAGTATATAATCATTTATATAGAAAAAGATTCTGTATATATTAATTAGTGGTGATTGATAAGAATTATATGACGTAAATAAAATAAGATTACGTTTAGGCTCAGTGTATACGTAGCATTAAGTTTTAAATACGGAAAGGGAACTATTGTTAGTTCCCGAAAATTGTGACAAAATGTTAAACTTTTAAGTATTGAGTATGTTTTTTCCCTGACGGCTTGACTAATTAAAATCTTGAGTGAAATTTATGAATTTAAACTTAAACATACATTCTTAGGTTCCTACTTCAACTTTCAGAAATCATGGCTGTATAGAGAAGCCTGAAAAGGAAAAAGAAAGATATATGTCAAGCTTCAAGTGTAAAAACAGAAAATATAACATTGTATATAAAAAGAATTATTGGTAACGATATAGCCCACGAATGTTGTAGTTTTCTGACTTAATAATAAATAATTAAATATGTACTATTATCAACTATGTTGCATTTATAAAATAATAAAATATACAAACCAATTTAACCAAATCTTGAGGTATTTTGCATACCCTAAGATAAGAAACCTTCCCACCTTCTTTTAGATACTTTACATTCTGTTTCGTTTCAAATTTTTTAATTCGGCATGGTTATTGTCATCCATTTGAATAAATTCTAAGTATTTAATTTTAAATATTAACGTATGCAAATCAATTTTACAATTTAAACAACTATAAAACTAGATGGACATATTTGTACAAGAAACATGAATGCAAAAAATACTCCTTTCCCTTTTGCCTTACTTACAAAGCTTATGTGTGCCATGTGAATATCTTATTTTGGCATTTGTACATAATATGACATACATGATTATGTATTTATCAATCCTTTTTCCTCCTATAAATTTTTTTACATTAAACCACAAAAATATTTCATTAACTTATAAAGCATTAAACATATAATTCTTCACGAAAAAATAAAATGTCAGTAGAAAAGAGCAAAAATAGAAGTCTCCCCGACGGGGAATCGAACCCCGGTCTCCCGCGTGACAGGCGGGGATACTTACCACTATACTATCGAGGACTTGGTGAAGGGACTGGTGTCAGAAGCTTGTCTCATCAAACTGGAACAATGTTTTTTTAACTTCTTCAGCTTCAACATTCTTTTCCATTGAATTACTCCTCTATCTTGTACAATGTACGTAACATTTGCATTTGTATTGCATTGAAAACACCTCATGAGTTTTGTAATGGTAAAATGGTAATAGGAATATTCATATTGGGAAATATGTATTATGTAATTATGTAAGAATCCAAGATCTTCATAAAACGTGAGACAAAGCTACCTACTTTTTTTTACATCAGTTGCGCTGTGTTTAGCTTCACATTTTTAGGTTGATTTCTGGGATTTCAATTCTGATCCCACTTTTTTCACAATAATTTATCAAGTTTGGCAATATCCCTTAATAAAAAAGCAATTTAAATGCATGAATATGTACAAAACGTATGCAATTTTAAAGTAATTGAATGAAATTGTGATGCATATCTTTGAGGAAATTGGAAATACA
>JAHZNG010000887.1:0-12807 GCA_027744375.1 Orchesellides sinensis
AACTCTGCTCGGACCCAAAACTTTTAATGTATGAATACTTATCTATTCATAATTTATCATAATAATCTGCTTTTAAAAATGTACCTGCAGTATTCTTTAAGACTCATATATGCATACATAAAACTGCATAAATTTCAGCTCTGGTATACGTATTACCTTGCAAAAGGCTCCTGGATGAAAACAAAACAGTGTATCCGTGCATCATAAAATGTTTCCATATGTAGATTCCTATAGACCGTACATCACCTAAAAATGTGAGTGCACGAAAGTTTCTCATAAAGCTTTTTGCATTTTATTTTACAACATGCTCTCATCTCTAGGTAATGTTCTTAGTCTGGTCTTGTTTTCTTGCAGCGGATAACAAAAGTTTCACGGACTTTCACAAGCTTTCCTGTTCCGTTGTTCTGTCTAGAAAATAATTATTTCTTTAGGACTAGGCTTATTTTGCATTTTATTGAGAATGATGTAGTACGTGCTACTGAGGATAAGGTCGTGTGGTGGCTTAGCTTACTAAGGATATTTTATGTAACAACTGTATGCTTTGCTCAATAAAAGCTGCTGTACTTTTCATTTTTCGGTTCATATATGAGAATCTAGGTAAAGTATATGTGAATGCCGATGATGCTAATAGTAGTTCTCTTTTTCTTTCTATTTTAATATACTATATTCACGCTGATACAACACTATTCAGACACCTGAGTCTTACGGGTCGATGCTGGAACTCAGTTGGAGGGGAACTAAACCCATCCAGATGACAGATGGAAGCTCACGTAATTTCCTTAAAGACGGAGATGAGGTTATTATCCGAGGTACGTTAGTGAATATTTATACCCTCATATAGAGTAACTTCATTTTAGGTCATATGAGTATATTTATATAGAGGGTACCGTCATTTTCTCTTTAAAATGGCAGTGACCTGCTTTTGCTCTTTCCCCGTAAAACCCGCTGTATTAGAACCGTTGTTGGCTTCTATGCAATATTATGCCTTTTAGTAAAAGTATGCACTGCAATTTTACGTCTGATATTACTTTGCCACCTGTGGTAAAATAACAAAAATGAAAGCAAACAGAAAATTAATACTTAGCTTTAATAATTTGTTAATGCATATGAGCAACTTACTTTACTGATATAACCTAAAAGCAACTGTATGAAAATGTATACTTTAAGCCAATTTTTGATAGTTTTATGTTATCCATTTGGATATCGCATGTATATCATGTTTACTTTGACTTTTTCCGTGGCTGTGCTGCTTTAGGATTTCGTACAGTTTATAACATCAGTAGCTCCTGAATTTTATCTAATTTCATTTGTTACATTCAAAGTAGAGCATGCCAACCAAAATCAACAGTAAACCATACAGTTTCAACTAAGTCATTCCGCTTTACTTACTCCTTACCACCTTTTTATATTTTTGNCAGTAGCTCCTGGATTTTATCTAATTTCATTTGTTACATTCAAAGTAGAGCATGCCAACCAAAATCAACAGTAAAGCATACAGTTTCAACTAAGTCATTCCGCTTTACTTACTCCTTACCACCTTTTTATATTTTTGCGGCAGTGTCCTAAAGACTTTTTATTATTACTTTTACAGGAATCGCTCAAGGAGACGGATACAAGGTTGGATTTGGGAAATGTTCCGGAGTGGTTTTGCCTGCTTTGCCAATTTCTTAGGTTGATGTTAATACATCAAAGCATAATATGTTTGTATGTTATGTACGTTCAAGCCTTTGTCTATATGTTAGCAACAAAGAAAAAGATACTGATATATACAATTTTCTAAAAGATGACATATATAAATACTAAGCACTGATTGGGTTAAGTTTATAACGGATTTTTAATCTTTTTAAAAATCTGGTGTAACTTGGGATAGAACAGGGAGTATTTTTACTTATGAAAGAGATTGTGGGTTAAGCTGAATCTCCTCCATCCGCATTAGTAAATGGCTATGCAGATTATAAATTACCTATATGCTTGTTCAAAACAAATTACAACGGCCTAGCAACTTCAGTCAGATCAATACTTGCTTAGCGTGAACAATTTTAGTACTAATACAATATACAATACAAAAATACTCTTTTGTTTCAAAATCAATTGACTGAAGGATCAGAAGGATGTCATCAGTCAAGCCTAGCCTTTACGTAATGAAAATCAAGCTGTCCATATAATATGGATTTATGTAAAATACAAATAATCATGTAACAACTTTCACTAACATTTTTGACAATGTGTGCGCATATTTATTGTTTGTTAGAAAATTGCTCAATCTTCTATAAATAAATTTGTGATCCCGTAGCTCCAAGCTGAATTTTGAATACAAACAAAGTAATAGGACATATAAACAAACTTGGGCAAACAGTACCAGTTTTTAGTCAGCATACACAAGAATTCAATTTTCGAAAGAAATGACATGCAACATAATTTCCCATATGAATATTAAATCACCTGAGGGAGTTATTGCAAGGTTGTACAAAGCCTACAACTGTGTAAGTGCGACAATTTAAATGCACGACAAATTCATTGTCAACTGTTGCATCAAAGGCAATGAATCAAATGTTTTTTATAAAGTATCTTGGATAACCTTGCACAAGAATACATACATGAATATCACAAGATAGCAGCTTGTTGCTGCCCAGAGCATGATTGTCGGTCACATTTTTATCCAACCCATAAATTTCTTGGACTTTTCATAACATAACCTTATAAATAACATTGCATTGAATAACGTTAAACTATCATCAATGTACGATCCTATTATATGTTTGCTCCTCTCATAGTTATTTTGGCCTGTTTTGCTGATGAGTCATATGTAGAGCTTTAAATAAGTTCACTCTAATTGTGTCCCGTCCTGTGTTGCTGTGGGTCTGCATACAAATTTCCAAAACTAACAGCCGGACCTAAACTTCTCGCTGGAAAAGGTGCTGGAGCACCACAGCCTGGTCTGCCCCATAAACTGTCCCAAGTTTGAAAATGTCGTTCTGTAGCCAGTCGTTCTTTCTCTTGATGTTTCCTTGTGAGCCATTCTTTCTCCTTCAGTTGTGAGGAAAGGGTCTCAGCAACTTCGTTGGGTTGAATAAGTTGAAAGGATTCATTCCTTGGGGAGCTTACAAAAGAGTGTATATAATAATAAATCATGTTATGTGGCCTTTCGTTCAATTTTTAGCAGTAACGTTGAAAAGAAATACATAAGTCAAATGGAATGACGCAAAGAATAAAATAATAAAAATAATGGCTGTCCGAATCACAAAAGTTTCAATAAAAAATGTAGATTGCAATTTTGCTTTCACTTCACTTACTGAACATAAGGTCGGGTCACATCAGTCGAGCTGAGAGTATTCAGCTTTGGTAAACTGTTGAATTTTCTCATCAAAGGTGCAAGCTCTATCCCATTTTTATTATTTCCTGTACCCATAACTCGTTCCGAGGTTGAACTTCCAGGACTATACTGATAGTTTTGACCATGTCCAGATGTATATGCTCCATTATTACCAGGACCGTTATCAATAAAGCCTTTTCTTGTTATTTCTTTTATTGCTGCACTGCCTACTTGTCGTCTCCATTTCCTTTGTTCCTCAAGTTGTCGATCAAGTCCAAGTTTGTACTCTGAGACTTTCTCTCGATCCATTAAGTACCTGATCGTTTGATCAAACCCTCGAGTATCTTTTTGATGGTATCGAATTTCAGGATCACCACGAAGAATAGTCACGATTTTACCTGATGGTGTTCGCCGAGGAGATCCGGCTCCTCCCATTTGCTTGAAAGATACAATGTTACCTAAAACGGATGCTGGTCCTGGTAGAGCTCTCCCAAAATTCTATAAGTATTTTGTTTCAAAAGTGAGTTTTTAATTAAGTATTAATTTTACAATTTAAGATGGCAAATAATTTCACGTACATCACAAGACATTGAAGTACGGATTCGGTTAGAGATATTTGGAAACATTGGTTGATCCACTCCTTGTTGTCCATTGGGTGACATTGGACTTTCTCCCATGGTTTGCAAAGGAGACAGCGGACTTGGGCCGGAAACTGTATACGGAGCAGGTCCAGGTATCATTTGTGGGATTTCGATCTCTGGAGTAGTACCACGTTGCTGTTGTCCTCGTCGGTTTTCATGTTCTTCAGATTGTTCCCTTTCCTTAATTCTTTTCTGCTGCTCTTCCAATTCCTTTTGACGTTTCTCTTTTTGCTTAAAAGGTATTGCATTGGTTTATTACATAAACAGTAAGTGCAAACAAAATTTCAAAAGTATTTTCAACAATTGTCTAATCCTTCCCTACATCAAAACCTTGCCTAGTTTATAATGTAAATAAAAAACCCTTTTATTATTATTTGTTACCTCTTGCAAAAGTTTTTCTTGGAGTTTACTTTGCCACATGAGCATTCCGTAAGTCTGTGGGTCTTGCATCGCACCCCGTGTTTGCAATGCATTATTCATCGAATGACGCGATCCTCCACTTGAACGTTTATGCATTTTCTCGTTAATTTTAGATAACTGCACAATGTTAAGAAAATTTGCCAATATTTTTGGTAAACGTGATATGATGTCAAACATACAATAAAAATCTCAAACTAAATGTAGCACCAAGCTTTTCCTAAAATCTTACAAAAATCATGCACCTTTTTTTAACTCCAGATAAAGGCACACATTTTTGATGAGTTAACTAACTAACATTCATCAACGTCACAGGATTTCATTTTTATTGTTGTCACATATCACTTTTCATTCAAACAGTAATGTATGAATTCACAATCACAGCCCAACCGGAAACACGCACAATCCAAGCAAGAAATGTACAATCAGTTATGCAACATTCAGGAACCATGCTGATGAGAATATGATCGCAACAATCTGCACGAACCTGGATGGAATGTTATGTTACACACTTCGCACATCCATCACCTAACTTGCTATCAAGAGTGATAATTCAACAATGTGATGTAATTTCATGATGACGACTAACATAAAAGCTTTTTTGGTGATGAGGACAAGGACTAACAAGAATTTTTTACGGTTTCCACACATATTTGAAGTGGCCTGGTTTTATATATGGACTATCTTGAGTTAACCTGGTCATCGTATAGTTGGCCCCCAGTCTACTAAAACTAATCCATTTTACCTTCTTACCCACAAAACAAGCCAATAGCCAACCTACAAAACTTTGTACATAAAGTATCACAAAAAATTTGCTACGGTATGTTATATTGTTATATCCCTGAAATGGGTTTTGAAGTATGAAGCCAGTTTTTCATATGTATCAGGTAGTGTTTGTTCAGAATTTACATTATAAATATCACATTCAGGAAGTAACGCAGGAAAGGAAGAAATATTGCACTAGCCAACCAAACAGCAGAAGTCCACAATGCAATGGTCCGTCACATTGTGTGTATTTCATGTGTTACATTTTTCCTGTGATATGCATGCCACCAACAATAAAAAGACGGTGTATGGTTGAAAAAATGTATTGGACTTTATTTGATCAATAACTAAACACACAATAACTTGACACATCCGACCGAATTTCCTCAGTCAGTAAAAAAACGAGTAAGGATATATACTTATCGTTATGTATGTCAAGTGAAGTACAAGGTGCCACATACATAAATTACATCAGGGTAAGAAAATGTGTACTTTATTTTAATGTTTTATAGAGGTAATAATGGACATATGCCTATATGTCCACAACACATCTTAATGACCCCGGTCGATGGATTATTTGTAGGAGGAAAAGTTTTACCTAGGATTTTCTTCAAATGAAACATAAACGTTCCAGTTTTCTAGTCAGGCTTTTTTGTCTTTCTTTCGTGTATATTTATTCAGAAAGTAGGAGGAAGAAAAACAAAAGGACAACTAGGAAGACATCAGCATTATGAATGACTTTTCTTGGCGAAGAAGTTTTGTAGGAAATCATATATATACATAGGTATTCGTTTATACGATAGTTTAGACAACATAGCAAAAAACTTGGAATTGCATGGTAGACAGACGCTAAAGTTGTTGATTTTCTCGCAGAAGTATAATTAAATGAATTTTCCATTAGATCAAGTAGTTGTATGATAGAAAATCAGCATGAAAACTTGTTTTTATAATATACATGCAACACTAATTTTTATGTTCGATAGAAATCTAACTGGAAACTAAAATTAACTTCATAACTTAAAGTTTCCTCATGTTCGAAATGTTACGGAGGCGGTTCAGGTATGTATATTGAGTAGAAGTGAGCTCACGCACACTCGCATATATGCAATAATACATTTTGTGTTTATTTTTAACAACTTCAGAAAAGAGTAAAATATTTGTTTTCAATTTTTTGTCCCTCACACTCTTGCACTAGGGGAAAAGAGTGGATAAAACTTTACACTCCCAATATTTTTGCTTTGTTATGTAAAAACGTGATGTACACGAAGACCTAAGGCAGCAACGCTGTTGAAACGCTGTTGTTTATAAAAAGAGGTCCTTTATCCGAATCCACTTGGGAATATGGAAACCTAACTGGAAACTAAAATTAACTTCATAACTTAAAGTTTCCTCATGTTTGAAATGTTACGGAGGCGGTTCATTCAGGTATGTATATTGAGTAGAAGTGAGCTCACGCACACTCGCATATATGCAATAATAATAATACATTTTGTGTTTATTTTTAACAACTTCAGAAAAGAGTAAAATATTGGTTTTCAATTTTTTGTCCCTCACACTCTTGCACTAGGGGAAAAGAGTGGACAAAACTTTACACTCCCAATATTTTTGCTTTGTTATGTAAAAACGTGATGTACACGAAGGCCTAAGGCAGCAACTCTAGTTGAAACGCTGTTGTTTATAAAAAGAGGTCCTTTATCCGAATCCACTTGGGAATATCAATATAGTTTGTAAAGCATCCACTTGTCCGTGGAAAGAAATTGTCATTGGGAAGAGATGATACTAGTTTTGTTTGTGGAACTCTAAAGGAACAAGAAAATAAACAAAACTTTGTTTATTCATGAATCGAAAAGGCAAGTGGGCTTCAATAATACAATAAGACGAAGAAACGAGAAATTCGCAAAGAATACAGCTACATTTTCAGTTCGACATTTATTTGTTAGGAAAAGTTAACGAAATCACTTGAGATAATCCAGAGAATTCCAACGAGAATACAGCGGAAATAAATATTCAGCAGGTTAGAAAGCAAAACGAGTGTTACTTTCATCTGTGAGAGGAATAAACAGTTTTTGTCTGTTTGCAAGGAAAACCTGAAAACACACCGGATGTAAGAGAAAGTATATTGTTCAGTAGAAATGAATATATTCTTTTGTAAAAATGAAAATTCGAATTAGAAGCTAGTTTTAGCATACAAATATCTTTCACATAGTTTGCTCTCAACTTTATTTTAAAAGTTACAAAATGTCGACTATTGCAAAGGTTATGAAATATCCAATGTGGTACACACAATCACAGTATCAAGGATGGTGCTTGGTACAATCTTACAAATTTTATTGAAGGGTTCTGCTTTTGTCCTCGATGTTGGAAAACCCAATATTAAAAAGTGAAATAAATATTCGTAGTAGATACCACATTGTTATACTTGCTTTCAAATTATCATTTATCAGGTGACATAACACAAAGTTCCAGGAAAGTGCATGAAAACCTATGCATATGGCGTATTACATTCATTGTTACACCGTCAAAACTGCTGCATTTCTCATTAATTTCGCATACAAAATTGCCGACATGATAAAAAGAGTACTCCTGCTTTGAAATTGTATGTTCACTCTATTGTCACTTCGTATAGGAACAGTTTGGCAGTCATGAAAAAGAGGAAGTGTCAAAATGACATGTGCAAAGTAATCTATTGTAATGTCACTTCTTATTACGAAGTCCTTCTATCGTTCTTGATACACCGATTTCAACGCATAAGACGTACAGATAAAGTCTACATGTCCCTCCTGTGGTGACCCACTTTGCAGGTACAAAATGCAGACATGTTGGTATCGGAATAATATGCTTGGTATCTTGTTTGCTTTTGTATCTTTTTACCTGGAACGAAATAAGATTTTTTCAATATTGCAGTTTGAATCTATGTCAAGAAGAAAAGAAAGTAGGCAGGTGTGTTTATAAATACACAAAAAGCTTGTGCAATATTGCCATTGACCTCAAAAGGAAAGTGAAAGCTTATAAATGTATTTTTATACGAATTGCTCCTAATCACAATAATTTTTCGCTTGCAAAATGCATTTAAATTGCAGATTCAAATTTTGATAGAGCTGTACTGAGTTCGTATGCAATTTGGCTCGTTAGATTCTCACAATGGATGAAACCTTATACGTTTAAATTTCAAATCATCTTTGACGAAAAGACCTTATAACTATAATATTTAACTTAGTTATAATATCTTTTCTTTGACGTACCTATGTATACAAAGAAATTTCACGCAAATTAATGCTAGATGCAACTGAGTTTTTGGATTATATACGGGGAATATACATATATAAAAAAGTATTGTAAAAGTATGGAAGAATTTCGTAAAATTACATTTATACTCGCCCGTGTCCTATTGGATATAATTAGGAATCCTATAAAAAAGATCTCAATATTGAAATCATTTTTAGTCTTGTCTAGAAATGAGTTTTAGATAAAATGCAAATGGAATCTAATAATTAGCCCTATTTAGATATTGACAAGGTCGCTAACAGACTGTATTTTCAAATGCGTTTTAAAAGTCAAAGTTTCGTATAGTAAAAACCTTTCCTTTACAGATACGCTAAAGGCCTTTTAGAAATGTTCGTTCTGACGATCACAAAGTACATTTGTAAATTCACTTTGTTGTTGAACTGTCATTGGTTTTGTCAAACGAAAAGAAGTTTTATATTGTTGAATACAGCGTAAATAGTCATTGCATACTGCATTCACGAGAGTTTTGGTTTTGACAGTTGCCTGAATAACCCCCTTCTCAAATAGTAAAGTTTTCAAAATAACGGGGACAAAATCATTTCTGGCAGTTTTATTAAAATTACAAAAAAACAGATTTATTTGAATTAATGAAGGACTAGTGTAATTTATTACCCTTCCCTTTTGCCATACCACGTAGCTGTCTGGCATAAGTATGATGGAGTAGGAGTTCCAAAAACTTCTCTTAGCAATGTCAGTCTATTAGGAACCCTTACATACTTCTGAAAAATCGTGAATGTTTCTTTGGTCCACCACGTGGTACTGTAGTGCCCTAAATATATCAGTTTCGTAGAATCTGCAGGTCAAAGGAAAACTAATTTACCATAAATTATTACGTAGATACCTCGATTGCAAGTTTTTAATGCGTTGGAAATTCAAACATTTTGGGACAAACAAAGTACTAACTCTGTTCTGTGTCTATATAGAACAAAATCAAGGGAATCACAAGGTGTTACGTTTATTCTACAGGGCTAGTTTGACATTAATGTTCTACCCAATTAATTTTAGTCATGATGACGAGCAAAAGCAATACCATGCTACCTTTACATAATTTGGGTGGGTGTAATCAAGGTGGCTGTACTAGAGCCATCTTGGGTGTATTCAAAACTTGTGGTATTTTGACTTGTACGAAGAAAGTGAGGTACATATGACCTGTTTGATGTTTGATTTGTTTTCAAAAGCTTACATATATTGAATAACATTAAGTTCATTTTAAGGGCAATTTATAACATTTTTCTACTGAAATTGTTTGACCACTGATACAAATATAGAAACTGTAATCACTGACTCACTCACGCCAGCTCACTCTTGTGTACTCTGCTTAAAAGCCATGTGACATCAGTTCTGGTTTCCTTAGATTCACAAAAATAACTCATTTTATTTTTAATAAGTAAGTTTTTAGGAAACGATCGCAAACCCACAATGACTGAGTTGAGTATGCATGTATATTATGTTATTTTTATAAATTACGGAATACTTCACGTTCACCTTTGATCTTCGAAATATGTCAAGCCTAACTGCAGCCACTGAATGGAACACTTCAATATTTATATTCTGTTCGCTAATAGCATTTCTTTCTATCTCAGTGTGGGCATGGATTAAAATTAAATTTAAGCAGCCATGTTTAATCAACTTATTAATGTGCTGTCCAAAAGGTAAGAGTTATGTGCGAACTTGCAGGAGCAAAAAATTTAGACTGTATTAGCATTCGATCTGTACTTTATTAATTTACTAAAATCTATTATTAAGTAAATCTACATCAACGGGATCAAGACGTTAATCTTCCACCCGTGTTCATGCGTAAAGCTCCGCCACCCACACTCCCAGATGCCTTACGGCGTATAAGACTTCAACATTTTTATAGATAACAATGCTTGTGATACAGCTATACTTCAATAATTCAAAAGAGACTTATTCAATCATGTACAGGCCTTCAAAGAGAAGAAGTATTTCACACAGATCACACAATACCTGTAGTAATTACTGGAGGAGTAGTAACAAAACCGGTAGTTGGGAAAAAAGGAGGCAAAGGTTTATCCAGACATCCGTACAACTTGGAATTCAAAACATACTTGAATTATAGATATAATATCTAATTTGTTCGTAATATGTTTGAAAAGGTTTGCCAATTCCACCAAAATTTCCAAATTATTTCGTGAAAGATAAGCCAAAACATTTCCTGAATTCCAAACCTATACAACCCCTGCATGATAATATGCAGCCCCAATCAGATACCTCTGCATGGGCAAAAGGAAGTATGCCACATAAATACTACCAGCGTATTTACGAAGATTTTGCTTTAAATTTCGAACTAAATAACTTATAACACAACAGCTTATATTTTGTTTGCACTAAGGTGGTCCAGTTATGAGTCAACCTTCCGCAAGCTTTCATGGAAATGGTGAGCCGTCAGCAAAACATGCGCTGTCGATTTTAGAAGACTTCTTGAATGTAGATGAAAACAATAACTTTCCAACCCCTGAGGCAATTCATTCAGCCATAAAATACTAAGAAACCAGCAGAAGGGATTAAACATTATAATAAAAGGATGTTGGTAAAAGAGAAGTTATTTGGTATCCTTAAATGTCTAATTGTTGTGTTAATTTCATTATGCCACAGGCACAGCTTTCGAAGTCACTAAAATCGAGCAATGGATTTAGTACCAGCTAATCTGCCGATGTTAATGTTAACTTATTTGTGAGTGAATGAGAATAGCAGAACAGCAGAGGTGATGATGACAATATCGCAACCAGGGAAAATAAGTCATCGTTTGGGCAATCTTGTTATCGTTATTTACACAATAACTGTTGGGAAAACTAACTATTTTGAATTTAATCCACTTGTGTCTAAAAAACTTTAAAATTGACAAGATAAACCTTTTGCAAAGCCTAGTCACTCGTTTTAAGTATAAAATATGGTTAACCTGTTGTGTTCAAGAAACATTTTGTACTTAAAGTTAGTAGTAGGTTCGTCAATTTTTATATAAAATACGCACACATATTTACCGACTGAAGTATGAAAATGCGTTCATATTATATTAAAGCTAAACCTATTCTAATGTATTTTATACTTTTCTTCCGGTGTGATATCTTTTATCTAGTTCATAGTCTCTGTTTTGTCTAAACCATCATCCCCATTAAGAACAGAATCTTCCATTTTCTTTGTCACCGGTTCATCTTTAACATCTACGCTTTCAATGTTAATCTGTTTTTTAGGAGCAGTAAAAACACAATGACATTGATTATCTTCCACTTTTTCGTCTAGATCATCCTCATCGGAAGCTGAAGTAGTTGAACGTGATTCCCCGGAGCTGGAGCTTTGAGTTTCTTCCCTGGAAACACTTTCCGTCTCACTTGAGGTAGTCATTTCATCTGAGAACTTTTCGTCATCTTCTGACGAGCTAGCATCGGTATATGAATCAGATCCACTGCCTACAAGAGATAGAGGTACAGTATAAATAGGACAAAAATAGTATCTTTCTTTATATGCTGATATAAAACCAGGTTAAATTCAGTATGAGTTTTTCATTTCCCTTAAACGATTTTTAATTTAAATGTCAACCATGAGCTCCGTGATCAATAATTTTAACCACTCATTTCCCTTGCACTTTGTGTTTAAGGGCCGTTTTTACCTTCGGCTTGCTCTTCTTCATGTTCCTTGCTGACAATCTGCTTCAAGACTGACAAGTACTCTTTCACGGTTTGATTGTCCGGCTCAAATTGCTCAACTTTTGATGAAAATTAAACAATTAAATTTTACATTCCCACTGAAAGTTGTATACAAATAAAATTTATAAGTACAAAGTAAACCTTCTTTCGCCAGAACGAGAGCTCTTTTGTAATCTTTGCTCATTACAGCATGTAGAAACTAGAAATGAAGAACCAATTAGTTAATTTTAATGCGGTTAGTGAATCAATTTGTAAAAATTAACTCTAGTAGCTTCAGCTAAAATAACAAAAACCTCAAGAACTTTCTCCAAGGGACAGTTATTATTGCCCGTAGTAGTTTCAAAGGCTGAGTCTTCACACGAAGCATCCCCATCACCACCTGCAGAAGACACTGCCGTTGATGAAGCACTCGGTGTGTTAAGGTTGCTTTCCATAATAAGGCTTGCTAACTCTGACACTCAGATTTAAAATTCAAAGTCGAACTAAGAGAAATTTGATATAGTGAAAACTTTTGAAATTAAAAATATTTTGCTTGATTGGCCACACGCTTTGCGTATTTACATAAAGGCACATGGAGACGGTACAAGTAATCTGTTTTCATCACCGAATAATGAAGTAACAAGAATCCAGGTGTCTATTCAAAAATTTCATAACAACCAAAATTTTTGTGCCGAGGCCATGACCAAAAACCATCAGGCCTTTGGTTTCCAGTATACGAATT
>JAHZNG010000888.1:0-10708 GCA_027744375.1 Orchesellides sinensis
CAGGATTCCACTTATCAATTATAGGACCAAGTATTAGCATTCACCAGGAGTCAAATCGTAAAATTTATGTATATCTTTTGATCATTGAGCTAGAGTTCATGTAAAGCTGGTTCAAAACCCACGCTAAAGTATGCTTTTAATTCAAAAATGGAAAGGGATGAGAAAGCACGAATCCGTGGCTAAAGTATCTTTAATACCCGCTAAAAAATTTCCATCCCTTTTTTGCGGACAAAAGTTAAGTTAAAAAATGGTAGTGGGAATTGCGTAAGAACTTGTTCATGACCATAGAGAAAGTAAATAAAGTACATGCTTTCCCTAAGGAGAACCTTTGACTGATTTATTACCTTTGAAACGTGAAACAGACAACGTATAAAATGTGACATGCTTATGTTCATCCTTATGATGTGACTACTGAATATTGAATATTGGAAAAATGATTTTACAACTACAAGTATTAAAATATGCCTTAACTGGCTTATGTAAATTCCCTTTCATGATTAAGATAGTAAGATATCTTTTTAACGAAATCAGACGTTGTCCACTCCTTTGGGCTAGCTCATTATATGGAAGTGGCAAGCGGTATTAAAGAAGTTTTCTCAACGGATTAACGCATCGCTGAAAAATTGTTGTAAAATTACTAATTACTTATGTTATAAGGAAAAAGAGTAAGGAAGCATACATTCATTTTATGCGTAGATAGATAAGTTCTGCGGTACCTCATTATTTTCGTGTGGTAATTCGAACGAAAGAAAGAAAAGTAACCTTGTGGTACATATGTATTTTTGGCTTAGAGAGACTTTTGGCTGTACATAGGGCAGCTTAAACTTACTTTCGAGAAAGCCAGGCAAGCTAGTCTCTGGAGAAGAACATGATTCTGAAAATCCTCCAATATCTGCGTAGTTTATAGGTGAGCTGTCGGAACTTTTTCTGTTTTCGCTCAAGCTACTAAAATTGCTCGTATGACCTGTTCCACCGCTACTACTGGTTGTACGGCCACATATCTGCATGCCTGCAACAGGAGTTGTTTTCCTTGGGCGACTTCCCGTGCAAGGCGAGTTTTGCATTCGTGAATCTGAAAGGCCCAGAGTTGGCCAATACTTAGCACGAACCTGTTGAAAAGTTGAAAACAATAGGATTCCATTTTATAATTACAAATACAGCAAACCACAATGCTCTTAAATTACATTTATTCGGTACTAGAAGTACGATAGCGCTTTGCATACTAAAAATTTCCCAAAATTCCATACAAACGATTAAAGGATTTAACAGTAAAGCAAATACCAAATAACATGCGACTACTTTCAACTAGAAAACTAATGCAACCATTTATTTGGTTTGGTTGCTCGGCATGTTCAATCGAATGTTTACAATCAAAAGGAAACCTATTCATGTACTGTGCTTCGAGCATAATGAGTGAAAATCGAAATACGATCGAAATCGAAAAACGTTACGTTTATTTCTAATATATATTACAATATCCCGTTTCTAGAAGCTATATGTAAAATATATTTACACTTTTCTCCCTTTTAACTTGAGATTAAATTTCATTGACACTGTATTTTTAACAATATATTACGAATAAAAACGGAAACATGAAATGCTATTGAACAGTATTTTCCATTGACACCTTCAAAATGTTTGCTTCAAATGTTTGTTTGACTATCTACATTAGTATAGTTAACACTTGATTCTGTTCTAGTCACCCCTAATATAGCCAGAACTCATAAAGAAAATGAAATTAGAACAGGTAATTTGCTTTGATAATTCTACAAAAAGCTGACTATACCTCTTTTGTTCTATGTTCAGATTATAATATAGCAGATTGTAGTCAACCAATGTTATATCAACGTTTTTATTTACCGCGATTACCGCCTCAGAGCTTATGTAGTTGGAAAGTTTTTATAAAATAATTTCATTTAGTATCATGCTTTTTCTTTCCGTTTAGAGTTAAAATCTGACCTTGCGAACAAAACTGAGCAAATCTCCTCCTGGACAATACTCCAGAACAAGACAAAGTGTTCTTCCTTTCGTGCACGCCCCAAGGAGTCCCACAATCTGAGAATGAAAACCTAAACTTTGCATCATTGTTATTTCCTTAATAAGTTGTTCACGGTCATCTCTTGTGGAGGAAACTGTTAAAGAAAAAATTTTACAAAGAGGAAATTACAATCCAAAATTGAACAGAAATATAAGTGGAACATAAGTAAAATAGACAGTCTTCAAATTAATTCAGCCATGAGCCCAAAAGTAAAATTAACGTTGAACTAAGTAACAGTTATTTGTATTATAAACAGTCTATTTTCATTTTGTTTAATTATTGCTTTACTTGCACCTTGAAAGTAAATACTTCAGTGAAGAAAAATATCACGCTAACATATAATTTCAAGAAGCCGAATCTCATAGGAGGATCTCTGCTAATGAAATGTAATCAATGTAGCAAATTTGCACGTACCATCCGCTCAGAAATATTTCATTTTGATTGGAAACAACATGAATTCTTACTGTGAAAACGAAGTCGTCTTAACTTTTGAGGATACGAAACTACTACTAGTAAGATTGATGATTGTATATTCTGTAGGTGCATGCCCTTCGACATGGTTACATGTGTTTCATTCCTAGCTATGGGTTTTCCTAATCACTGAGAAGCATTAGGCAACAGTAACAGTCCCGTGAAAGCCGGGAAAAAGTTTATCAAGAAAGTCTACATGACTTTCACCAAAAGTAATGTAGTTGTCTTCACTAATTATCATCCGGTATATTCGCTAATCTAACAACAAGATTTAATTACCTTTAACCATCTTGACTGCCACAGTCTCCATGTCTGGGTCATCATCAACATTCCGGTTACTTGACTTGAACCATGTCTGATCTTCACCACGAAACCTCAACTTTGCTTCAAGTTTCTTTTTGTGGATTTTTGCACGTCGCACAACTCCAAATGCACCTTGGCCAATGACTTCACCCATCGTGAGTTGATCCCACGAAATTTCCCATTTCTCTTTGGGAAAGTTTTCATCAAACAATTTCCAGTTGGATGAGTCCTCGGTTAAGGGTACAATGGACCAGTCTGCCCCCATTTCATCCCGCTCTTCCATAGACTATGAATAGCAAAGTGAAAATATATGAGCAAACGTCGCTTTTCGCGTATTTAATAGTATTATGAAAATCTAATGCTAATGCTAGTATGTACAAAATAAATATTTATTTTATAAAGACTAAACATTTGCTAAATAAACATGGGCACATATAGTACCGAAAAAATTTGTTTGATATGCACAATGAATAATAAAAAACGTGCTGATTTGTGCTGTTCTGAGCTTTTTATAACATCCAATTAGCCTATGTATGTTTAAACTGACAATGATCAATTATTGAGGCTCAATCCAAGCTTTTTTGCAATTAAAACTTTGAAAGAGAGTACATGCTGTGAATTAGCAAAGTTATTAAATTCAGTTACGCGTGTTCCTGGTTAAGGGAAACCATTATTACTGACAGGACAGAATCTCATGCAATGCAACTAAACATTTAGATATAAATCTTAAGTATTTCCACGTTGCTTATACATAGATAAGAATTTCATGAGTGTGTTTCCCCATAACTTAGCAAAACCAGTAAACCTTTAAAAATTACCTGAAAGTATTGATTCCTCGCAATTTTCACTTTCCTTTTCTGAACATAAATGCGAATCAGATTACACAAGATGAGTGAATGCGGCAGCAATACTTATTGTCACTGTGACGTAAATCCAATTTCCAACATCTTCTTGAGATAACTCCGCTTTCAGTGCTGCAAATCGAAAATATTGCAATTATTCCGAATTTAAATTCTGGACAGCAAACACTCATTCACCTGAATAAATAAATCTTTCTCAAAAGCAAAGGAAAGAAATTCGCGACGGAGAGTGAATATTAGGATAGGTATCTCTGATAAGGAAAGCCTAAGCCTAGCAAAAACTTGTACCCTGTACAAGATACAAAGGGATTTAATACGAAAGGATGTCATTCCATTCTGACATTCAAACTTCAAAGCTTTTTTACTAAAAAAGCTCTCTCGTCTTATGATGGCTTCCTTCTTCTAAGAAAAATTAATTACAGAGGTGGGTTGCGTAACTTATCCATATTTTATTACTGCTCAAACTGAATCACTTACATATCGAATGTCTGAATAGAGTAAAACCTACAATCTGTATAAATAGAAAGCAGAGGTTTCTAGCACATTGATAAATCCTCTTCTCGTTGGTTTGGAACCTAAACAACAAAGGCGCAATAGCTGTTACTGCAGTCATAGGTTACAACAAAGGAAATCTTTAATCTTATCTAAATCAAAACTTAGTGATAATATGTTTCACACCAGGAATGGGAGCAGGAGTTTTCCTTTCATGTCTTTACAAGGACATAGTATACACCTAATATATATGGGTCACCTAATCTTTAAGATTACATTTTAGTCCCTGCTCAAAAAATCCCAAAGAAACATAAAAATACCCGTATATATGCTTTTCCATTTAAAAAGGCCGTTCAACCTAACATGACAGCGGGACGCCTGAATGGTAATCTCAGGCTTTTGAAAGACTTCCAGGGAAAAATTACAAGTACTTTCTAGTAAAAAATGCGAACGCATTAATTTCCTTTACTTTGAGTTAGCCGAAATTCGCGTTTAAACAAAATACGTAAATTTTTACCGAGCCTTGTGCTTAAATGGTACTGAGCCCTAGGGGACATTCCGCGAGATGAGTAAGCTGTGATCATCACAGTGTATTCCGTGTCGGGCTTAAGATTCTTCAGCTTGAGCATTGTAGTGTTCTACATTCGGATAAAGATAAAAGAGAGAAAAGTGTTATTTTCTTTAAGTTTATTGCAGGGAGACTAGGGTACAAACTTCAATGTAGGAAATGGTCGTGCTTTGCTTGAGAGAGAATTAAAATGAAACGGTTATTATTTTTGACGTCACAAAGCAAACTGGTAAAACCTTAGAGTGGTACTTTCACTTATTTAAAATGCATTAAACGTTATGTTTTGATGCTATAAAAAGTAACAACTTGCTTGAATAATGTTATATTTAATCGTAATTCATCCATAAGCAGCTTGAATTTCCCATATCATTGCTTGAGCGAAATGAAAATTACAGCTTTCTTTTTGAAATTTTCTAAAATCTCCAAAAAAATCTTTCATTTCTGCCAATTTAAAATTCTTGGTTTATATATTTTGCATTAGGATAGTTCATGTACATTTACATAGGTATGAACATATCCAATATAGAATTAACGAATACATATGTACATACGTTTCGCTGGTTTGTTTCGTTCAATTTCAAGTTACGTACTACCTAACTACCAATGATCAATACACAACTTGATTGTCGTGCACTAAAGGGTTTCTTTATAAATAGCTGAAGCTGTGAATCAGTAATTGAAAAAAATCAGGTCAAGAAAAACAAAAACAACAAATGCTGCCAGACCGGCTGTATTCTGAAAGGTTTATCTGAAGTACGTATCTAATGTATATCTAAGGGTGTATCACAATGATTTTGAGAATTGAGACTAGCGAAGTTAATAATAAGTTTTTTCAGTTTATAACGAAATGAGAGACCAAACTAAATAGCAAAAGGAAAAATATATCAAACGCACTTACTCCAGGAACTGTATAGTTTGTTGTAAAGTCGCTGACTAGAAAGAAGTCCTTACTTACACCCGTAAAATTGATCTTTGGAACTGATGGGCGGTTGAGATTGAATATACTTATCTCAACAACATACTTTTCAATTGGATTCACCACAGACGCATTCAGTGGGGGAAGCCAGCTCAGTATAACTTGGATGTGCTGTTGATTCCACGAATTTTGGCCTTTCGCTGTGTCAATTTCAGATTTAATGTCTCTTGGTGGTGGAGGGGCTATATACATAGACAAGAAATAAAAACACAGTGCTGAATAGATACAATTTTTATAAGTGCTCAACAAAGTTGTTACGCACACTGTGTATTCCCCTACTCTGATCTCTAATTTAAGTGAACTTCAAGAAAGAATACTTTGGTCTTTCGTTATTTCATACCACATTTATCAAAGCGATAGTTGAATGATTCAAGACATGTTGGTGTTTTAAACTCCAGCTTGGTTAGATTGCTTTCATATCTCCAGCTTGGGTTACGCGTTGTCATTCGAACGTGATAATCTGCACCGAACTTGAGATCTTCAAACCAGTACATGTGAACTCCCAGAGGCTGCTATACACAAATTAGAATTGTTGAAACGAATTTCTTAGGGTTGACTTTAAAGTTTATATGAAATACGAAGAAAGCATGATAAGAATCCGGAAAGAAGGGATAGGGAATTTGAAACGTGTGACTCAAGCATAAATAGGTACATTTCTTCAATTGCTTAAACAGAAAAGTAGTTTATGTAACTCGTTAATAGAAACGCAAAAAAGGGACATGCGATCTTATAAAATTTGAGTGAACAGTGGTTTGGTGTCCATATATAAGCAGAAAAACCACAGCACGACCAATCAAAATCAAAAACATCAAAGAAAGCAAAGACATTCGTAACGATTTTAATTATATAATTATTTTGATATAACCATTAAAATTTATATCATCTCGGCTTTATCATCGGGGCTTTTAAGCCGTTTGTTTGGATAACGATCTAAGAATACCGCAACTGGGCTGTAACAAATATAAATCGACTATTTTTAAATCAAATTCCAATTTTACATTAACTTACATCTTTAATCCGAACAGTCTCCGTCTTTCTCCCGCTACTTCCCTCAAGAACGATTTTGTAAAAGCACGCTTTCTCTGCAAAATATGTACATATATGAATTTAATGATGAAATTGGAGAAAGTAGGATGATTAACAGGTAAGAACATGCAGTAATGAAGTCAAAGAGAACTTTGTACTGTAAAGTTTACATACATATTAAATATGGGTGGATGCGACTGAAACTCAGTGCAGTGGTTTTATTTAGTTTTGGCAACGATAATGAGTTTTTAGCATTTCATCAAAGTTACTTGTTGCATAACAAGAAACAAATAAGGTAATGCTGTATCATGCCGTACGGTGCGGTGCACAGTTGCAAAATAGCTAGTTGCGTTTGAATCACATGGATTTATTATGCCTGTTTTCCTTGCTTAGATGTAGCTCCTTCAAAATGACATACAGTTACAGTACAATGCAGAGATAGGAAAGACGGAAATCTATTTTAAGTTATACAAAATTACAAATAATTATTCATACAGAACCGAATATAAGAACTGAAGAAATATGAAGTTTCATATTGCTTAGAAAATGAAGGTGGGCGGGAGTATTTTTAAAGCCTAAACTATATGGGAGAATAGGATATTATTGTACTTATAAATAATATAAAATATTTATACCTACCTAATGAATTCAACAAGAAAAGAATTCTAATATAAACCTTTGAGCACAATAGAGAGAGAGAGAAAAGTGGCGAATTTTACAATACATCCTCAGAGAAAGTGTCTTTCTAGTTTGCATCCTTAGGCAATCAATACAACATACAATCCTTTTCTTAAATAACCTTTTCCTACTATCAACTATAGGACAGTACAACATGCTTTGTCTGACTGTAAAAAGACTACGATCTTCTTTAATTCTTTTATTATTTGATAACAGTTCAAGGCTGTATGATAATAAATACGCTTGCAATAGGAATAGGAATGAGAGTGTATTGATTCAGAAAACAAATATATACAAAGAAAGCATTAGTGAGCAAAATATTTCTTTTTAAGATGGAAGCTCAAACAAGCCTAACATGGAAGTTTGTGAAACAAATGTATGTTAACCTAATCCGCTTACTTCCAAACTTTAATGCAAGAACAACAACGGAATTATTGTTCTTCTTTTATTCAATCCTTCTTATGCACCCACAGCAAACGAGCAGCTAACCTCGCGTCACAAAGAAGTTATGAGTTATGATTTAATTTTTTACAATGAATATAAATTTTAGCCAGTTTAGCGTAAGTATATAGTGAGTTAAGCTTACATTGCTTATTACGACATTTAGTTTTTTCCCTGAAAATTACATCAGTATCAGGGATAAATCGCTTCAGGAGGTTACGTTTAGAAAATCGTTTCCGGATTCAATTAATTTTCAGTTTAAAAAGCCATTTTAAATAGAGCTTTGAGATTGTATATAACCTGAATAGAGAATACTATCTATTCCCTGTGTGTTGTACAATAATTAAGTGTTCCATACTTGTAGATTGTCATTGCCGTTTGTATACTAAAAGTACACAGAAATTCAGAAATTTCAACTTCCTATACATTTTTAGCTTATAATTTTCGTGTCCACATCGAATAATTAACGTATGGTACTGGCATTTCGTCGTAGGGGTTTTTAGACTAATGGTCGTGATATTAAAAATTAATAACAGAAACCTTTTACAACATAAAAAGAACCTGAAGGATTGTAGGTACAAACATGCACCTAGTTTTTTATTCTTAGAACCTTATTACGCAAAACCAATTAGAATAGCATAACCATATTATTTATTGCTATTGAACCCATTATCTTACCTATTAAAGGAAATTTATAGGAAGAGGGTATTATTTTCTTACCATCTGGTGGTTCCCATCCGATAAGAACATTGACAGACGAGTTTCTTACTTCAGTCTCAATGACATAAATCTTCTTAGGAGGTCCAGGATTTTTGTAGCCTACAGCAAAATAAAGAGAAAGTATTAGGTTGAGGGGGAATGGTTTTACAGTTAACTCTACAAATAGACCGCGGTCTATTCGGCGTGTATTCGGCGATTTAATCTAATATATAAGTTGTTTTCATGTACGTGGCTATGCTACAGCTAAATGATAAACAGACAAAGCAGTGGGGAAAACGGAATTCATGTACATCAACATGCAACGAAGTTATAAATACTTAAAAGAGTGAAAACAACAAATAAGGCGCCCTCATTCATATGCATATGTCGCGTCGTAGTAGAGTTCCATTAACTAGCTCGACCTTGCCGTGTTATTGTTCTTATCCTTCGCATACAATCATAGTCTAGGAAAGAATTTACAGACGATACAGGGAAATGATCAATGCAGTGGTAAATGCATTTGACCATGTGACTGTGTTAGGAGGCATTTACCATTTCCCGATATCTGTATAATATTCTTTTCTTGACTATGCTTATAAACTCGATTAATCAAGTTTAGTAAAGCTTTTTTTGACAGAAGCGCAATAAAATGCAAACCTAGTTAAAATAAAAAACGATAAGCGCCCCCAATTAGGACTTATATATGAACCATGAAACCTGTTC
Organism: Orchesellides sinensis; assembly: GCA_027744375.1. Classification (NCBI taxonomy): domain Eukaryota; kingdom Metazoa; phylum Arthropoda; class Collembola; order Entomobryomorpha; family Orchesellidae; genus Orchesellides; species Orchesellides sinensis. The sequence continues at coordinate 9,276 of JAHZNG010000888.1, forward strand.
TAGCGTTAACCACATGCACCTATACGAACCATAAGCGTTAAAACATCTTCTGCGTTAACGAATTTTTTACAAACACCGGAGTGGCACATCAAAACAAAATTATTACCTATAATGTACCGTCACATTTGACCCCCACAGGCTAAAGTAACCCTATCTGACATATGGTCCCTGAAGCAAAAATGATCCACGTATGATGTTCTACCAGAATCCACAATAAAAAATTTGTGTCATTTTAAAAGCATGCGACCTTTCTGTGACCCCCACCCCCTATACACCGAATGTCCTCAAAGTAGGCTGGTGTCTTGCCCTGTCCCTAAGGAACCTTAATATAAAATCGGTCAAGCGGTTTCAAAGCCTTAGCGTGTATAGACAAACGGACAGACAGACAAACAAACAAAAACAAAACTACGCTGAATACTCAGCTTCGTAATAAATGAATCTGGAATGACTCTACGTCGTAAACACGTACCAGAATGAATTCTTCAATACATTGCGTACGAACTACACGACGTATGTACATATACCAAAATAGATTTATTTGTTTTTTGGAGTTTTTTCAAACTAATTTTTGTTGGTCATGATATGTATGCTAGGATTTTTCCCAAACTTTAAAACGCCCAATTCTTATTTGATTACTTTACATACATTTGTCGTCTTCCCTAGAGTTTCGTTTGAAATGAAAAGTCAGAATCAACGATGTTTTAAAGACATTCAAGATGAAACTAAATTAGTCAGTTTTTGCGTCTTGTTTTTTTTTCAAAAAAAGTTTGTCAGAAATCAAGATTAAAAACAATACAGTTAAGAACTATGCCCTCGAGAACTAGGCATGATTCTGTTCACTGTTAGCAATATTTCTCTTCACTTCAAGATCATTATGTAAGTGACAGTGACACTATCGAATTCGATTGACGTAATAAAAGTCAAAACTTGTAGCAGATATGAATAAATCGTAAACGAAATCTAAAAACGTAAAAGAATCTATCAAAAGAACATTCGTCACAATCATGCTTGGTAGCATTTTATCCTTATTATTTATTCCCATCATTTATATTATGCAAATGCAAAGCAATAAAATAGATCTCATCGTTTTATCTTATAACATTTCAGCTAGATCTGAAAAAACGCTGTGCTGCAGAGATTTACTTCTTGCTTTCAATTCCATTCAGCTTTCAATCAACTTTAAATAATGCTTCAGACAGGTAAACTCGTTTTGTACGATTTTTCAATGTCTTACATCATATCAGCGTTTTAAATAGAAAGATAATTTTAGTAGACATGTTTAACATCGTGGCAATGCCGGGATCGGATAGAAGCCAATTCATATTTATATATGGTGAATGATCTAATGAAATCCCGTATTGTTGCTAAAGCAGTACATTTTACAAAACCATTCAAAACTTTCACCCACGTAATTTCTTCCCGTAATAATGGGC
>JAHZNG010000889.1:0-11116 GCA_027744375.1 Orchesellides sinensis
TATGGTACAAAGTACTTACGTTCACATGTAATGTCTGGTCCAAACCACTTCGCTGTCCCATTGTAGAAAAAGCATTTTGTGCGTGCGAATCCTTTGGTCGTATATCCGGGAAGGCATTGATACATTAAAGAAGTATCCAAGTCAAACGTTGTCTGACCTACTGGAGCATTGTGTCTCGCGTGCTCAATTAGCGGAGGCTCCGTACAAAATACTGCATACAATCCCAAAATTAATGAAAACAATGCTATTTGTGGATATGCAAGAACATTTTGCATATAAATAAGTTTGCAAAAGCTTACTGTTTTTTGTGCAAGTTGGAGGCGTTCCTGACCATGTTCCTAGTGAAAAATCATAAAATGGGGAATACTTATTTGTTTTTGTGGGATACAAGAAAAGTGTCTTTTGGACTAATCATAAAATTCATACATTCTTCCTGTATATCATGCCATGCAATATTTACCATCTGCTTGGCAGACTCGTTCCTCCATTCCAATTACTTTAAATCCCTCCGGACATGTGTATATAGCCTTCGACCCAAATGTTTTCCCTGTTGCTTGTACATCACCGAGTTCCAAGGGTGGTTCAGGGTCCAAACATTCCCTTTCTGAAATAGTTCATTAAAACATTGGTCTCTCAACTACTTTCTGTCGGGTAAAAAAGCGTTATGTAGGATTTTAGTACGTGTCCTAATTCGTAAAAAATTTAGTATGCTTGCCTGGCTTGATACAGCTAAGTCCACAGGCTCCATCACACATGCACTTTTTCCTCTTACTTTTGCAGTCCTCATCTGAAGTGCATTTACGGAGGCATGTGCGCCCTTGTAGTTGAGCTTGAGCTTCGTCCCGGGGGCATTGTTCTGAGGGGACGTTTCGAGGATTTTTGTAGTAGAGGCGACTGGCTGTGTACAGCTCAGCAGAGGGATGATGCCACGCCCATGTGCTAACTAAAGTGATCAGTAATTCACATCACATATTATAATGACATTCTATTTTTACAGCAACTGATCATCATGAATCTAGATTAGCACGCATGTACATGTGTTTTGTTGAATAATGCATGTTATCACGTCTTCCTTATTTAATATTACAGAATATAACCAGGAAATCATGATTGGTATTTGTGGTATTGGAATCATGGTGTGTAGGTATTTATGTAAGCTTTTCATTTCCATGTAAGTCATGCAAGTGTGCTATTAAGAAATAATGAATAATTCATTCTAGCTACTTTCACTTTTCCTTATGAGCTTAAGTCAATGCATGCATAAACTTCACATGATTTGGTATCCAACTAAGGAAATGAGACAGCATAAGATTCAAGTCAAGAAAATTTAATAAGGATCCTTGTAACCAAAGTGGACAGTATATATGTAGCTTTTACCTGTTATAGCAATAAGAAGTGCACCAAGGCTTTCAATAAGAATCAACTCCTTCGTCTTCATCTCTCTTTCTCACTAATATAAAAACTTTTTCTTGTTGGTCTTTCTTCTTTCCCTTTCTCTCACATTGATGCTAAGAGGTGAGCAAAAGTCGTTTTTGCAATAAAATACGGAACGGGGGAAGAAGAAAAGCTCTCCTTTTTTATTTTCTCTGTACGTATATTTTATTCACAATTGAAGTTGAGTACAACTTGCTTTGGTGCTATTTAACAGTAGTTTGCGATTTTGGCGTAATGTATAAGAAGGGAAAATAAATGAAATGGGAGACACGCTCCAAAATAAAACGTATGCCCTTTATGACCGCATCATGATGATCACCACACCACCACGCTGCAGGTTTTGACTGGAGTCATGATTATGAATGAAACATGAGACTTGTTTTATTCCTGGCTTTTAGATAACCTCATTTACTAGTTCGTGTGTAGGTCTAGTCGACTGCTACTTGCTACAACTACTGGTCTATTGCTTATGTATAATGATCTCCTGGATTCTTCTTTCTTCGACATGCTTTCTCCAACGGAAGGAAAATTTGGGTATATTATATTATACTATATGGGAAGTACCTCCAGATATACTGTATCAATCTGGGTATCTTCGCTGCTCTGGGGCTTCTTTATACAGATGCTGATGCATCCCTTCAATGGAATGTTTTCTGCAGGGATCCTACACCTACACTTGCGCCTGCCACTGGAATAAAAGAGCTAAATATTGATTTCTACCATGTAAACATGGCAAGAACCCAAGAAAAAGTAGCAGTGGTCTTCTTTTGTAACCAAGTACATGTTACATCATTTTATTTCTCCTTCCGGAGAAAGTAAACCAAGAGATGATTAGACACGCTTTGCCAACACAAGACAAAGCAGATGGCTTAGCGCTGATAAAGCACTTGCTTAGGTTTGCTGTTTTCCTGATGTCTTTTCAAGTACTACTGTATAGTTTATCAAGCAACATTACACCATCAATGAACTAGATACTAAATTATATTTTGATGGGATGCATATGTAGGTTATATACATATACAACTACCATTATATGTTTCACAAAAATGGAATTCCTGCCAAAGCCCATTATGTGGTTTAATTTGTTTGCTTAGAGGATTTGAGTCATCTAATATTCAGGTTTTTTTATTTATATTTAATAAATACATCTGAAAAGAACGTTTGAGTCTACATGGGACCATTAGTGAGGTTTTACACAATGGCCGACTAAGCATTTATATATTTTCTTACAACCCTTTACAATATTTTTGCTTCCGTCAACATAAAACAACCACTTTCGGCATCCTTCCAACAAGGTCATTTTATACACGCTTAGAAATATCAAGTATCATCTATCTAGTAAACCATACGAAACTGCGACTCTTTTGACTCATCAACAATTCTACGTCTTATTGGCTGGCTCTTGCTGCTTGACTTTCATATTGCTTCATCCTATCTAAAATGATAGGTCGGTAGTGACGAATCAAACCCTGCAAAAATACAATGGAACTCATAAGACGCCAGTTTTTAAAATCAAAAAAATTATTGTTTTGGTTGTATCAATCGTTGTTCTGTACCTGCACAGGCCATGCAGCTCCATCACCGAGAGCGCAAATTGTATGACCTTCTATCTGCTTACTGATTTCCCATAACATATCAATTTCTTCAGGTTTCGCCTGTCCCTTAACTGCAAAAGAACAGTCGAAAATGTATGAGTACCAAAAAGAACTTAGCTGATTTGTATAATTGTACACATAAATACATGACATACCAAACCGAGCCATAATCTTGTTCATCCATCCGACACCTTCACGACATGGAGTGCACTGCCCACATGACTCATGCTTATAAAACTCAATAAGTCGATGAATAGCTCTAATTATATCCGTTTGCTTGTTCATAACAATAACAGCAGCTGTCCCCAAGCCTGTTTGTGCGGCCACTAAGCCGTCAAAGTCCATAGGAACATCATCGCACACGCTGTATTTTAAAATCGGTAAGTGATGAGCTCGTGTTTCACCATTTGGTAAAATGGTAAAAGCAAATGTATACTCAATATTAATTACATTACTTACTTCTTGGGGATTAATGGAGTTGATGAACCTCCAGGAATTACACCTAAAAGTTAATAGATAAAAATACAGATAAGTTACTTATTTACTTGTAATTTCAGATTAAACTATAAGACAGAATTGTATAAGGGTTTACCGAGTAAATTGTCCCATCCACCAATTACTCCTCCAGCGTGTTTTTCAATCAACTCCCTACAGAAAAACGTGAGTCAGGTTTAAAAAACTACAGAAAATGGATTCGATCAGATAAGGTAAAACAATTTACATTAACAATGGCAAACTTGAAAATTTGATTGGTCCATTTGCATTTGATGTTTAAGTACGTACCTGCTTTCCTTCAATTGATTCAATTAGAGCAGTCTCTTCACCGCAAATATATGCACCTGCTCCACGATGCATGAAGACATCAAAATCATATCCTGACCCGCAGGCATTTTTTCCAATCAGTCCTGCTTGGTATGCCTAAATTTAGAGATAACTTACAAACTCAGTACAAATAGCATAGTAGTATTTTAACCACTTTAAGTTTATGTCTCACTCACTTCGTTGATAGCCAATTGCATGTTGGACGCTTCATTATAAAACTCTCCACGAATATAAATGTACGCCGCCCGAGCGCCCATTGCTCTCCCTGCCACAAGACATCCTTCAACAAGCTTATGAGGGTCATGTCGCATAATTTCCCTATCTTTACATGTTCCAGGTTCCCCCTCATCAGCGTTCACGACTAAATACTTAGGTCTAAAGAATACAGCATAACACCAAATTAGAGTAACAAAAGGCAAAAATAGAATTAAATACATACCGCCACAGCGAATTCTCCTCTTACCTTCCATCACCAGGTTTACTCATAAAACTCCACTTCATTCCCGTTGGAAACCCTGCTCCACCCCTTCCACGAAGACCAGACACTTTGATTTCATTGATAATCCAGTCGGCACCTTTTAATAGGATCTCCTTCGTTTTAAACCAATCCCCCCTTTTCAATGCTCCTTTCAGTCTCCATTCATGCCTTCCATATAAATTTGTAAAGATTCTATCCTCATCAGAAAGGGGGCCGAATTTAGTCTAAAATACAAAGTAAACCACACAAATAAGAAACTATAATCCAACATAATATTCAATTACAATCAACAATTCACAAAGTTTTAATTAACTCTTACGATACTATTACCTTTGACGGAGGAGCAGATGCTGCAGCAGCCTGGTTCTGAATAATAGCAGACGTATTGAAGCGTCTAGCCTGATCAAGGTAAATTAAATCACAAAATCAACAAACATTAACAAGACACTTTTAATTAAAACCACAAACTTTCTATACAACAATTTCTTCAAAAATACTTACTAATACTCGGGACACTTGAGCCATTCTTGATACCTTAAGTTTCAGAACCCTGTAATTAAAAACACATAATATTTCCAATACCTCAAAAACTAATTGTTGCAAATTACATTCTTAATTAAATTACACAAAAGGCTTTTCAATTAAAAACTTACGAATAAAACGCTTTTACATTTCACTCCCACAGCTGAGCAAGTAAAAATGCATCTAAAAAAACACTTTCAAAACAAAACAATACGGGCCAAATCAGATGACTAGGTTATGCAACCCATTTGGATAGCCATAGCAGATATCTCGGAAAATGATATACAAACTGTGCGCCTCAACAAAGTAATGAAATGCCTTGCGCAGCTTTTAGCTTTAAAGAGGACTCCTTACAGCTTAACAATATCCAACATCGCATATCAGGCATTAATATTCCAAACTCCCAATTGAATCTTTAATTATCAAACGTAAATGGAATGATGCCTCTAATCGTAGTCCGCTTTCAAACATAATATTTTAATTGGCAACGATAAATAAACATAGTATTCTTCTGCGTACAATTTAACACTTCTTGTGCCAAGATAAGGACTGTGTGCCTTGTCTTGGATGCTCATTCATTACATGCATGCATTTAATTTAGATTGGAGGGTACATAATGAACTTGAAAGCGTCTTACTTATAATTTTTACAGTCATTAGATGCGTTGTAGCCATATCACGTTTTACACACAGTATTTTTTAATATACTAAAGGAATCGGGAATACTCTAGAAGGGGACGAAGAAGCACCCAGTGCATCTGTTCATTTCCCACGTTACCCCAACCCTTTCTCCGTTCTTTCCCTTTCAAGGATGTTTCGACTTGGGAATATTATGCAATGGATATATAGCATCCACATAAATGTACTAAGGAACATATCCAATCTACGAAATATAGGGTTCACTATATGCAAGAAGGATACAAAAGTACCGAAAATGGATGGCTGCCCGGATTTTTAATGAGGTGGATTGTGGATATATGAATGTGTAGCGTGAATATTACATTACAGCCTTTTACACGGTAGATCAATAATTCTCGCTTTTCCGCACACAAAAGATAGCATCATGGTTTAAGATGTGGTATATTGTGGTAGAATGCAGAAGATGCCATACAAATTTATTATATACAACTAGCCAAAAGAAAAATAAATGAAAGGTCAACTAGTTAAGGATTTATATGCAAAAATTATATTTAGATGAGTGCTTGAATTGTAATGGGATGTAGCATGCAAACAACCTTTCTCCTTCAGTCCGTTAATAGAAATGTATTACATAACATGCGTAAATACATTTGAGTGAAGCATGGAAAATTCATTAGAACTTCACCTGTTTTGTAAAGGTTTTTGTTTTTTATGGAGGAAGGAAAGGGTTCTGGTTCATGTTCCTCTCGCTTTTTATGACTACACTGCGACAACACAAATCTCCCATTTTCGGTCTATTTCGGGAAGTTGTCGGGCTTCATGTTTTCTGTTTTGTTATGTACACTATGCTTCCTTTTTCGCTTTCTGCTTTGTTATTACATTGCACTTGGAGAGGAATCAGGTGAATATTCCAGGATTATTTCCAAGTTCATAATAACAATACGTGAATAAGTATTGCAGCCGTACTTATCCATACACAGGTACGCTATGGATATGGATAATACGCTCCAGATTTTTAAATTGTAGAGTGCTGCTATCATAACTAAATTATAGCATAAGTCAAGAGTTACTTATAACTGGAGCAAATAAAAACTCCACCGATGGGTTCATCGATTTCTGAATAGTCGTGCAGGAACTTCGGGATAATTTGGAAAGCAGTTCAAAACTGTTTGCCAATGGTAATTGTGTACTGCGAAGAATTATGTGTAAAAGTATTGGATACATATATACCCATCAGTTCAACTTGACTGACAACGTAAATTAACAGTTAAAGCCTCTTACCTGGTAATAGATAGTCATTGAATACAATTATACATTACTATGTATTTATTGAAGGTACGCTAAAAGTATATGCTTTTTGTTGTATATTCCAAAATAGAAAGTTTGGACTTGGTGGAAAGCTTTATTTGTGAATTGATAATGGAAAATACCTGTGGATTTCCTGTACATCNTGTATATTCCAAAATAGAAAGTTTGGACTTGGTGGAAAGCTTTATTTGTGAATTGATAATGGAAAATACCTGTGGATTTCCTGTACATCTTTTTCAGGTAGCCGTAGCAGACACCAAGGTATATCAAGAGAGAAAGGTATGTCCTGCATGCAAAGTAGGCTAAAAATGAAATGATAATGAAGCACCATCCTGGCCTATACAATCTTATGTATTTTCTTTGTGTGCATATGTCAAAATGGGTTTGGCATTTATATGAATAATTGAAGTGGCCTATTAAAACAAAGGGCATGTCATTCTCATTTTATCAATTTTAATATTCCAGAACAAGGATTTCTTTAGTATTGACTTTTCTATATCACAGTTGGAATCTGTATAGGCTGATATGCTGCTATACCGGAACAAGTCAGCCTTTCACTATTATGCTGTCATTTATGTGTCTTCTTCATGTAATATGTAAAAAGTAAGTTAGCCGAACAAATTTGCAGAGAAAGTAAGTCTGCTTGGAATTTATTCCTTGACTGATAATTCTGGGAAAAGTTATAAAGTAGCTAAATGATTTTGACAGAAAATCGGAAGCCACTTCTATTTCCTCCTCCTAAAATGTAAAAAGTAAGTTAGCCGAACAAATTTGCAGAGAAAGTAAGTCTGCTTGGAATTTATTCCTTGACTGATAATTCTGGGGAAAGTTATAAAGTAGCAAAATGATTTTGACAGAAAATCGGAAGCCACTTGTATTTCCTCCTCCTAATCATCACCCTTGTACAAATAAAACTCACCCAAAATCCAAAAAAGGACCAAGGAAGAAACCCGTATTGAAAATGGCAAGCCCGACAAAAAATTCTCCTACCTCATCCTCCACCCGAGGAAACGCTTCAAGATCCCCGTCATTTTCGGGAACGGACTTTGCCTAAGCCACTTCTATTTCCTCCTCCTAATCATCACCCTTGTACAAATAAAACTCACCCAAAATCCAAAAAAGGACCAAGGAAGAAACCCATATTGAAAATGGCAAGCCCGACAAAAAATTCTCCTACCTCATCCTCCACCCGAGGAAACGCTTCAAGATCCCCGTCATTTTCGGGAACGGACTTTGCTTACATAAATGAGAAGCCTGTGGATGACGTTTCAATTTCTTGCTTTTATGAGCCAAGAACTTTGACCTTGTTGTGTTTGGCGATTGGTGCCCTGGTCTACGTAGCATTTAACAGGTGTGTTCCTACTAATCACCTTGATCAGACTTCTTCACCTTCGTCTTTCTTGAACTTATCTTTGTTGACAGAAGTTAGTGATAATGACTCTATTAGTATAAAAAGTAGTAGCGGAAATAGTACAAATAGTGAAACAATTTTGCTTCATGTGAATTGGTTGCTGGAGGGGGTGATTGGGACGTATTGTGCGATAATTAGACATGTGCTCATAGACAACGCTTGTGGTTTTCTCATTTATAGGGATGAGAGTAATATTCAAGAGAATTTGAGCTCGGGCTTCAAATGTGTCGTCTTCTTTTTCCTTATCATCTCTGTATTGGCGTTTCCTAACGGACCATTTACGAGACCCGTAAGAATTTAAAGAGTAATATTCAAGAGAATTTGAGCTCGGGCTTCAAATGTGTCGTCTTCTTTTTCCTTATCATCTCTGTATTGGCGTTTCCTAACGGACCATTTACGAGACCCGTAAGAATTATTATTATACTCAATAACTCTTATTTTTCGTACATTCAATAAATCTGATTAATTAATATATTAAAACAGCATCCTGCGATTTGGAGAATGGTGTTCGGCCTTTCCGTTCTTTACCTTCTTGCTCTTGTCTTCATTCTCTTCCAAAACTATGATACTGTCAAAAGCCTATTCTACTGGATTGACCCGGATTTAAGAAACTTTTCCATAGACAATGAAAAGGTTAGTTGTTTGTCTCAAAATCGCATCAATGAAATTCATTACAGTTGCTGGAAATTAGCATAAATCCTAGTAACTTACAATTTCTAGGAGTATGGGGTGAACTGCTCCCAAATCACGGTTGAAAAACTTTGGGCTCACCTGGATGTGTTCGCTTTTGCCCATTTCACTGGATGGATTATGAAAGCTGTACTGTTAAGGCATATCGGCATTCTGTGGACGATAAGGTGGAAAGAGAATGGCGTTATTTGTAGTTAAATGCGAAGCATTAACCACACATATTTAAATGAATGAATAATAATCTTCGATGGATTTAAATCTTGTAGCGTTACATGGGAAATCACAGAAGTTGCGTTCGCTCATTTACTTCCAAACTTTGTTGAGTGTTGGTGGGATGCAATAATTCTGGATATCTTTGTGTGCAACGGTAAAAGTACAATTTGTCTATAACTATTTACGTTGTGTCATTCGGGTTGTATTAAAATGCTTATGAATTTCACAGGATTGGGAATATGGGTAGGGTTAAAGATATGCAAGTTGTTGGAGATGCGAGAGTACAAATGGAATTCAATCAAGTAAGAATAACAACGTTCTTTTGTGTTTGCTTCAAATCTTGTTTCTCACTTTGTTCTTTTTCTTTCAATAAACATCCAACTCATGATGGGATGATCACATTTGTTCGCGTACATTTCCTGATTTTTACTTTAGATATCGTAGTTTTATAGTGCAAAAGTATTGATGCTGCCCTTGTTGCATTTCACACATTACATATTATTGTTGCATTAACAATGGAATGAACAGCATTTCTTTTTTCTCCAACTTGTCTAGAACTATCCACGGCACAACAGGAAAACTGAAACGAGCCGTGTTACAATTCACTCCAGAAAGCTGGACTCCTGTGCGTTGGCTTGACCCTTGTTGCACATACATGAGGTTCCTCGCTGTGTGTCAACTCGTGATTTTCTGGCAAGTTGCTGAACTCAACACGTTCTTCATCAAACATATTTTTGAAACACCTCCAGCTCACAATATCAATTTGTGCCGACTGGCTCTCCTCTCTCTTATCGTTGCACCATCCCTTCGGTAAGCTAACCATATTTTCTTCTATTCTATATTAAAAATGTAATATTCATAAACTAAAACACTAAGATTTACATAACTACATCAAAAAGTCTTTTACTCATCTCATCCTCCTTCTTTCTTGTTAAAAAAAACTCCTCTCCACAATATTTGCGGCTGCATAAGACTACTAAGACCACAGTAGCCATATTTAATGTGGAACACGAGAGATGCATATGCAAGCGACTTAAAAAGACTCCGTCACCTCTTCATAAAAAATCTAACTAAGTCAACTTCAAAATGCACTATAGTTCAGATCTTAATCTCTTTGTTACTTTATTTCTCCACTTTTTTATTCTCTCTCTCTCATCATCACATCATGCATTCAACAAAAGCTGTTTCCATTTCATTTCACTTTTTCTTTCTTTATTCTTTTAACCACCAGCAGAAGCCGTGGTCGTTTTTAACATCTTTAGCGCATAAACTATTTCTTCTTCATTGTTGCGTGCATAATAATAAGCCATGCGGTAATAATAGTTGTAGTGTCTTGTTTCAAGCTAAAAGAAATCTAAAAAATTAAAACGAGTAGCTGTATCATCATCATCGATAGAAGTAACATTATTATTATAAACTAAACTAACTAAACTAGTACCAGCATCTTCTTCTCTGGAAACAGTCTCAGATTGCAATTATGTATCAAACAAAAACTGATATCGTCCGGTCGTCCGATTGGCAGATGTGCACGGAAACAAGTCACATCGGATCGCATATATTCAGCATTAAGGATAAATTTCATTCTTGCGTTGTACATGTGGTTTGATGTTATACACTTTAAAATACTATGCATGTTACCATAATATTTTTAAAAGTAAAAAACACACTAGCATAGCAAATCAGTATTCATAGTTTGTCCATGTCCATAAAAAACAACAAGTTGTAATATACCAAATGGTAATAATATGACAAAACCAGTGCAATCTGCCTGCACCTTGCTGACTGGATGTTGATAATATATTGCATGAACTGGGGGCAACTGGCAGATTTGTAAATGTTATTATTGCCAAAGAAAATTATAAACACGTAGGGAAAACACATCATAACATATAACCCTACCGTACAAAAACATGACTGTCGCTTTTTACCTGGAATACACATATACATTTAAAGTCTTATATTTTATGTTATCATATTAAAATAGCAGCAGCAGCTTCTTAAAATC
>JAHZNG010000890.1:0-28507 GCA_027744375.1 Orchesellides sinensis
ACGCCTTTAAAAAGGGCTAATATGGAACCGCTTCAAATATTAAACAAAAGGCAAATTTATATTTTTAAAATATATCTTTTGAATTAGCGTCTTTTTAAATGTTTGGGCGCTGTCACATTTTATTCTTTTAAAATATAGAGCTGGTTGCAAGCAGACAAACTTGCTCCTATTCTGAGCAATATATTATGCTATTTGCTATACGCATTTCATAATATCCTCCGAATATTTTAAAAACTGACTACCGATACTTTACCGAAAAATAATTTGAATACTGAAAATTTGTACTTGTACCTAAAAATCTCCTATCAAATTACCGGTACCGCTACTTTTGCCGCAAAACAAATTCAGACACACCGCAGACCAATACTTCTACCGAAATGCAGTAGCCTCCCCTAGCACTGGTTTTTTAAATTAGTAGGAGGTTTTACTATAAAACGACTCTACAAAATTAAAATGGACAGAATTTTAATTTAAAACCCCTTAAACCCAATGATCTTTCTAGTTTTGGACCTAATTGTGCAGACGTAGAGCACAAATGACATGTTAAGTCCTCACGGAGGCCTAAAACGAGTTAGTAGGGTGGTCGAATGTGTTTTTTAATTTGTCAAAGTTTATTAAAGTATTTAAACGCTACTGTCTAACCTTTATTGGGCGGAAAATCATATATGTCAATATTATAACTATATCGCTTGCATGAAAAAGTTCATTAGCTACCCTGAAGTCTTAAGTTAAAAGAGATAAACTTTATGCAAATGAAAAAGCATGTGTGTGCGCATGACTGTGTTAGTGTTGGAATTCCCAATAACCAATGATGGTTTATGCATCAACTAATTATGCATCTCATTAAGAAGATACTTATGTGTATTAACTTGCGAGAAAATGCATTGCGAGTAATATATCAAATGCGATAAATTAAATTTGCGAATACCTGATCTTGCGAGTAAGTGTCATGAGCGAGTATTTGGATCTGCAATCTACGGTCCGATGCGAGATTTTGTTTTTGCGAGTAACTGTCCACTGCGAGAAAAGGATTGCGAGTTTTTGGTATATGCGAGGAGTTTGTTTCGAGAACATGTCCGGCTTCCTGTCAAAACCCAACTGAATGAACGAATCTTCTCTCCTGTATCTTGACTGGCATGGCTTTCCTTCTCTTCCAACTTTGAACCCGGTGGGCTGGGGCATAATACTGACTAACATTACAGATGGCATTCCATGACATCTCACAATATGTATGAAATATAGATGTTTTACTTTTTTTTTGTAGTCCAATGATGATGTTAATGGTGTTACTTTATATTGGTTGGCTAAGTTGGTTTACTTTAGACGAAGTTGTACAAGCTCATTTTCTCTTTTTCCAGTTAAGTGCTTTTTGCAGTATAAAATGATAGATGGGGATTGAAACAGCGATAGCGATTCATGGATGCATTCATAATGTTATTTTTTACAAGGCTACTTTACAACAAAGCTTGCAAGTGAACACATATAGACATCCAGTATGAAAGACAACACAGCAGGCAGAAAGATGTACATGAAATGAAGCAATAAACATGATCATTTCTCCAGCAAGTATTTTTATTGCCTTCTAAAACGCCATGCTTTCTAACTCATGCCGTGAGGATAATGTCAGACATGCATGTCATCATGGATATGGGTGTTATATGGATTCTTATGGGTATATCATGACCTTTTTGCAAAATAGCGCAATCATTTTTTATACAGTTATGACTAACCTAAATATATAGACTTGTGGAAGATGATAATTCTTGCCAGTGTGTTTTTCGTTTGTGACATGGCGGTTGCATTAGTAATCATATATGAAACATTTTTTCCATTCCTAAAATATGCCTGATTAATCTAAAATCAAGAAAAGCTACTAAATATACAATAAAACGAGAGAAAGTGCGTGGATGCCATATAAAGGTTTTATCATGTGTTTAGTTCGCCTGCAAATTTGCATTACATTAAAAACAAAAGATGGGATTTAAGAACGTTACGTGCAAAAATGTCAAATTTGCAACGTTATCTTGAAGAATTTTCCTTATGTAACATGAGTAAAAAACTGTGTAGCTCTCTGCTTGAAATAAACAGATGATAAAGAGAAAGCACACGATGAACCCGGTTTCTCTAGAGAGCGGAATAAGCGATATAGAGTAAACCCTACAAGCGACATTGCTCGTTTAAACGGAAGAATGGAATACGTTTTATTGGCGTTTTGTGGTGTGTAACGATACAGGCTCGGGCTTTCTCTTACACACATGCTTACACGCAAGTCATTGTATACTAACCTACATACATCCTCTGAAAATTCAGCATGCAGAAACTTTCTTCTACGTTTTGAAAAGAAAATGAAAAAATTTATTAGAGCATAATTTTGACTTAACTTTCTCTTTGCTCTATTTTATTTTGGCATTCCTCAATGTCATTGAAGCAGAAAAGACAATGTAACAGTTATTGTCAGATCATGATCTTGTAGTAGCATACTTTTTACTACAAGTGGTTCTTTATGCAGTGGCAGATATGATAGGATACACCATATTTATTTGATCGTCATTCATCGTGGGGAAAAGTGTATGCGGCATTGGATTGGAGTGACATGAAGTAGCATATATAAACAGCTTAATTTAAATATTCCACTCGCGTTCTAGTTATGTGTTGCTAAAATGTTACATGAAAAACGGATCGCATTTGCATATGACGATTCCCTGGGAAATATTCTGCCGTTTCAGCTCTAGTATGACTGGGTGAAAAATGTTAGGTCTATGACATCTGTGTTCGCACAAAAGTACAGAGTAATCTCTCACATTTTCATGCCAAATTATAATATGCATGCAAAGCGGATGAGGTAGCGAGATCGCGCTCTTTCTCCCTCTTTTTCTCGGTAACTTACTAAAAGAGGACTTTATCATATTTTGGCATTCTACATACATATTATGATGCAATTGTTCATTTACATTAAATATACATCAGAAAAAGGTTTAGATCCTGGATTAAAATTCATACTCACGTTGCGCCTATGACTGCTAGGAGTGCCCCAGTCCAAGTATAAATAAATAAATGAAGAGAAAGCAGTTGATAAAATATTTAAAGCACATTATATTAAATGTTCATAGATTTCCTTAAAATGTGAAAGTAGATAATGTATGATACTGGTGATAAAGGGTTAACATAAGATCGCCAACAAAGCGTATCTCTAAGTACTTGTACCCTATTTTGTGGCCACTGATAAATTGGATATAGGAAGTATGAAAATGAAAGAGAAACTCAACAGAAACATAATTTCTGTTATGCATATTATGCATCATGTTCTATCGTCAATGAAAAAGACCCAGCACGAATATACAAACGCAATACAATTTCTTCTGAATTTATTTAAACAAACTTGGAAATATTCTTACAACGACGCGGACAATAATTAAAAGTAATTTAACAAACTAACCAATCTAAAAAAAATGATACCAAATTATAACTGAATTCTAATTATTGGCTAAATGCATACTCTTGTAATTTGTTCCTTCGACTTTTATCCAAAGCCTTCGTGACCCTGGTACATAACAATCAACTTGGATTTGTACAACGCTATCAAAAATGCATACCAGTGACAATACGATAACAATAATTTTACTTCCTTGCCAAATTACTGAACAAAAACTACCAAGTTTGTCTGAGAGATTTCACAACCACAGTAAAAGGATTGTCTGCACCATGTTTATGCTAAAAACTACTATCACACACCGGGAAACAAAAAAATCATAAGTTCTGTTTGTTTATAACTACTATCACTCTACATACTATGCATTAACTAAACTGATCTGAAAGAGAAAAGAGTATTTGCTGAGTTAATTTAGTTTTCCTTATAAATCATTATTACGAGGTAAATCAGTGACGTCTTTATGTACCTGGAGCACTTTAGCTGTTTAATTTCTTTCTGAATAATCACCATCCGCATAACAAACGTGACAAACTTATAAATACTGAAATTAGGGAAGAATGGCAAAATGCAAACAAGAATTATGCTTTAAAAGTTATTGTTTTAAAAGTTTAACTTTTTGGTTGAAGTAAGGAAATAAATGTACCTGAGGAGATAAAATATAGTATTATGTATTTTATATAAATCATCATATATAATATATACTCTTCATAAATATGTTTCATGTATCGTGTACAAACTAACTCTAAATTTTGTATTATCTAGTATGGTAGCTGACAATAAAAGAATATTTAAATGGCAATAACTGAATGAAAATATAACCATTCAACTTAACACCGTTTCCTAACATTACATGAAATGCCATCTCTTACAATAATTAGCCATAGTCTAAACCAAGCCGTAAAAACTGACTCAAATGATGTTTTTCAAGCAGTAGCAGCAACACTGGTAATCTGTACTCCGTATCCGACTCGTAATCCCTCAGAAGTAAACCATAATGTACATATCGTTTAACGTTTACAACTACAAATTTTTGTAATTTACAAAAAAAAATCAGCCTTGCAACGGATTCGAAACTGAATATACATGCAGTAAAATTCATACAACGGTTTCTTGTAGTTTACAAAGACACATAATACAATTCAAAATAATCTGCGCTATTTTAAACTAGAGGAGAAAATCCACTAATTATCTTTAGTCAATTTTATGCAGTTGATAGTTTGGTTAAGTTCTGACGTTTTTGATACTCAACTGCTTTGTTTCGATGTACTTTTACATATAAACCACAATGCCACTACTACTATTACTACACAACAATATTGTTTATACCATTAAACAGGCACAAAATTAAAACACAGCTTAATATACATTCTACGTGTTGTGTACCACCTACTTTTACAAAAGAAGTTACACAGAAAAGAGTCCTAATAAGAGGAAGCACCAGTTCCCCACTCATTTGAAGCCTCTTTAATAACTTCTATAATATGACTTTTGCCGAACAGAAAATTCATACATTACATAACAGTAACAACAACATTATTACACACATTCCCAATACTAAGTGTATTTACCACATTGTCAGCATTATGCACGTTCTTTTTATATGAATACATATTTAAACGTATGATGAAAAAATTCTACCTAAAATTAAAAATTTGCCTAGATTTGATTATATATAAACAGTACAGTGTATAATAACAACGACACATTAGATATCCTCTTTTGCCGATATTTTAATTTGTAACGTGAATTTTTGGTCAATTCTATTTTCTAGAGTTAGAGCGTATAGGTCTAGAGGACTGAGAACTGACGACAGGTACAGAGGCTTTGCCGCTTTTCTGGGAGTTTCCATCTTGTGAGGATGGAGGAACTATACGGAACAGATGAATGTCCATTGAATCGCAAATCTCGATGCAAACGCGGCTGCAGTATTGCCACAAATCTATACAAACCCAAACCTAAAAAACCATAATTTCAAATTTCAATTCATCCATACATTGTTTTGACATACGAATTTTTACTAGTCATTTATTAGTATAGAGAAAGACAGGATTTAGCTATAATTACCAGGCTGAAGAACAGTAAATACTTTTCAGGAATAAGGGTATTAAAGTACTGATTCATGAACATTAGGAAAGGACCTAGAAGCGAAGTGTCCAAATACTCCATCTCACTTTTCGTCATGTGTGCGACCTAAAAAATAAACATCAAACATATTTTAAATAAAAGTAAACCTTAATGGTATCCATGCCTGGTACAACAGGACTTACCACCAATCGGTTTGTCACTTTGGCAGCAATTAATCCAAATGTCAATATGTACGTAGCTGGATGGGACGCGTATATTCCATCTCTGCCATTTCCAGCTATCATCATGGCCGGCACGAGGACTAGGCTGAAAGGAATAACTGGAGACAGCACACTGGTTCCCTATTCACATTACAAATATGCATATCTTAAAAACAAATTTCCAATTACAAATGTAAGCACACTCAAAAGCCACAATTAAAAAAAGCATTTTAGACATAAGGCAAAGCAGCACAATGAGAAGCCAGAACAAAAAGCACAACATGAAAAAGAAAACTATTGACACAATTGACATTAAAACCCCGTTATGATTTATTTACAGTGCTCAGGTATACAGGCGACCCATATTAATTTGCTAGTCAAAGTTACAGATATCTCCGAGCTGCTTGCTTTGAGCTGCTGCTGACGTTAGCGCTTTAAACATAGACGTTATATATATATATACATTCGTCGTCTTTTGACTCGTTAATTTCAGCTAGAACTAATTTTGCTAGTCTCCATTTTTAATGTGTTAACACTTACGGCTACCGATGAGCCATTTTTTCCAGCTCCTTTATACAAAATGGTCTGAAAATCCCAAACCAACGCACGAAGAGCACCAGATAACGCAACAGCAGCGTAAATCATGTATCTTGGTAGGTTCATGTCAGAAAAGAGCTGGTCATAAAAATTAAAATCAGACAAGTCAAAATGAAGCGTAAGTCAAGCAAAAATTAAGATCACTACTAAATTATTTTAACTGCATGATACACATAAACCATATATCTACTATTAATAAAATGTCAATAAGGTTGATATATCCACGTCAACAATATATGTTTCCAAACAATGCGTCACACATAGGTGCTTTTGGCCTTCTATATGTAAACATAAAATTAACTCACTTTGACTTAGCTATGAAACTATAAAACGAGGTGGTAGTAGGTCAGTATTTTTGCGCATGAAAAGAATACGAGTAAGTTGATGAATAGGGGTATCAAGATTGTACAAATAAAAGACTTTGAAAATAAGAGTAGGCAGAAGAAACTCGCAACTAAAAATATATATAATACAACATTGCGTGATGAGTTCGCTAAAAATCCTTCACAAAAGACTCACTGCGACAGTCGACCCATTTTTTCCCACTCCACCAGTGAATATTACTTTAAGAGTCTGCACAAGAGACCATATTGCAATTGGTAGAGCTAGAAGTGTAGGAAGTGATCCCATGGGCAGATTTGAAAACACCTAGATGATAATTAATAGTAACATTTGCTCGTNTTCCCACTCCACCAGTGAATATTACTTTAAGAGTCTGCACAAGAGACCATATTGCAATTGGTAGAGCTAGAAGTGTAGGAAGTGATCCCATGGGCAGATTTGAAAACACCTAGATGATAATTAATAGTAACATTTGCTCGTTCAAATTTCCATCTTCATGTGGATTGCATTTTATGTACATTTGCCCTTTGAAAACCTTCCGTGTTTTTTAAAATTTTAATGCTACAAACATTCAATTCCACTTGCTATATTGCTTTCAAAAATAATTATTCTTCAGGCTGGGTCAATAAATTCATTATTACTTATTACACCTTGACAAACATCTACAATCTCTAAATCCTCAAATAATTGTTTTATAAATATGAAGTATTAATCAAATTTGAGTACTATCATGAACATACCGACTTAGTCCAAAAACTGCATCCAAAATACCCGGATACTATGTGAACCATTATGATACCCATCTGCGCTTCTGTCACGTCAATGAATCCAAATCGTAGTGTACCTAATTAAAACAAAAACAATTACTTAATACACACCTTCAACACATCAAAGTACCTAATCGTAACATCACAGATAAGATAGGTACTTACCAGAAACATATGTTTGCCAATGTGCACAGTAAAACAACGTAATGGCACAGAAACACTGGAGGAACATTAGTTTAGGCGCCGAGCCAAGCTGTACCGACACGCACACGGCTAACGACACAAATACTATTTAAAAACATCATTACATATTAGCATACACCATCCATTTACATCTCTCTTCTCTCGTACCACCAAGAAAATCTAGCAAATTAAATTTTATACCGGTTGAAATGGAATCACATCCATGGTCAAAAAGCTCTCCCAATGGGGATGACGAATTAGTTCGACGAGCCTGCTTCCCATCAATTGCATCCAAACTCTGATACACAAATAGGCCAAGGGCACACAGATAACATGCCCATCCTGGTGCCTAAAAAACCACAAACAAAACATTCCAAATTTACTATCCAAATCCAAACTAAATATACCCATATAACATAACTATTTTTTCAATCCACTCACCTCCTGTTTACAATCTGGACTGTAGTATATTAAGATAAGGCTAGTAAGTATGTTAACAATCAGACCCAGAATAGTAATCAGATTCGGCGCCAGCCACAACGGCACCTTTTTCACCAGTGAATTCCACCAGTGTTGGAGGATCGGGTCAAATAAACTAGAACTACTGGCACTGTACTTGTGCTCCTTCAACTTCTTCAGCTGAGTATTACTCAAAATCGGCTCCTTCCTCGTTAACAGAAACATTTTGCTCCCCTTCCTTTTTTCTTAACCCCCCACAAAAATATGTTCTTACAAACCCCCACAGTTACACTATACTTTGTCAGTCACTTTTTACTTCTCTTTCAGTCAACCGTCAACGTCTTTTGTGTAATTGTCCCTATTTTAAATGCTTGCACTGACCGTCATACTTCTTCACAGCTGAGCATTACAGCATGCATCCATCATCATATTATGACTATTTCCAAATCACAGCTGATCCTCTCTCTCTCTCTCTCTCCTCCAGCCTCACTGTTACCTCTTGTGGCCCTCTCCAAATTTTAAATTATGTCAGCTGCCCCAACAAAACTTGCACATTTTACGAAATCACGCTAGTTCCTCCTCCACTCTTTTCTGCACTAATTAAAAAATACATGTGTCAAATACTTCAGTTAAAAAAAAACCCTTTCCCCTCCTCCAATTACTCCTACTTTAACAACAGCACATGTTTAACTGCAACAATTTAATTACACTAAAATAATAATACAATCCTGTGACTCACCAGCACACATTTCTCTGTACTAATCAAATATATATCCTGACCGTCTGTTCTTTTAAGATTGCCTTCTTCTAACTTCCTTCCAAAATACCGTATATCACTTGCTATCTGTGTACCCCACATATATATTTTTTTATAGTGGCATGACGGTTTTTATTTCGCACAAGCAAAATATTATGCAGAAAAATAGCGAATAGGGTATAGTACAACGTAACGTGTAAAAATTCATTCAGCAAAGAAACTACCACGATGATATGTTATGTCGGAACAAGGTTTTTTCTCTAGCTTATTTTTTTCACAATTTTTATAAATGTGTGTTTTTAGTATGACGTGTGACGTGCTCACTTGTGTTCTCACAACAAGTGAACATGCATGTATGAAAATACATGTTGGTAACCCTTTTCTTTCATAATAGTGCATTTACATGGCTGTTATGTGTGAGTAGGTAGCAGTTTGAAGTTTGGTTTGCTTGCGCACACATATAAAAGCATTGTTTAATATGGATCTAATTTGCACTCACAAAGGTATTGAACGTATGGCCTTTATAATGTATACAGGAGGTGGTATGTAAAGAGGCCATATATGGTTTTAGGGTTAGGTAAGGAGTAAGTGTGAAAGGATTTTTATGTGTAAGCTTTTTATGCGGGGATGAGATGGTGCGATGCAAAAGAAAAACATACGGTTTTGAAGTGGTGGTAAAAATGAGCTGATCTTGGTCACGTGTCTGTTCTTATCTCCTCCTACTCTGTGAGCTGAGGATGATGGGAGATGCGGTGGAATGGATTTTCCGATTGGATTTAATACACACACCTTTAGTAAATATTATTTAGGACACCTACACCTATATTAACTTATCCAATCCATGATTAGAGTTTGGTGTGTGGAAAAGCATCCCACACTTGTAGAAATGATTGACAGAAGGATTTCATAATGGTATTGATTATGATTTATGATAATTAGTCTTATGATCTATTTTTTACCATGTACCATGCATGCGTGGTAAAAACTGTAATAAACATATTTTTGCGTATGAGATGGACTGCTTGAGTGTCTGTCTCTGTATAAATGGACGTGTCCATTACATATATTTCATCAATGGCTTGGGTTGTATGCGAAAACGTCTGTATACAATCCTTTACTTGAGATGAATACGTAATATGTCTGTTGACTATGTTAGTATATAATGTACAATATAGTTTTATGGCTATGATAATCATTACCATTGTACTTGAGTATTTCATGCGTGTGTGTAAATACACAGTATAACGTGCATGCGTTCTTTGCTGGTTAGAAGAGCCTTTTTTCTCATTATTTTGCAATCATTCTTGCGAATGAATGTTTGATTGCAGAGACATTAGGTACACCTGTATTATTGCGTTTGCATTGCTTACCTTGATAACATAACTAGCACAGGCAATAGTAATTAGTAAATGGAGTGATTGGATTGAAGTACAAATGTACTGGAAGTTAGACTTGGGTTTGGAGGTACAGTAATGCAACCCCACAGTAAACATGTATGCATCTCCTAAGTAGTGCAAATTCAACCCCTCCTACCACGTCGTACGAACTATAAAGACATATTAAACATTAATTTTTAGTTGCTAACATAGCATTGGTTGGAGCTTTAACAAAGTATAAGTTACTTGACAACTTCAAATGATATGGTGTTAATTTCAATTGAAAATTATTATGGTTTTATATGTTAAGACGATACGATGGGAGGGAGGTGAGATATTGAATTTGTGCTGGGAGGTGCCTATGCGTTTACTGTAGGGTATCTCCTAAATTAAGTCAAACTTCAAGCACTTCATTTGTAATAGTATTATGAATTTATTTATGAATGTGTGTGTAGGTAATCATGCAATGCCACGGGAGAATATGAGTTAATTATGGAAACGTCAATAGTATCGTCACCTATCGTTGTTAGGTATATGTAAACGAATTGCGCATAAATGGGATGATTGTATTTGAAAAGGAAGCCAAGAAAGAAGATGGAGAATGCATATAAAGTTATGTAATGTCAATGTCGCAGTTGAAAAAAAACATCTATGTAATAGATGAACAAAAGAAGCATATCGGATAAATTTTACATGCGTTGTACGGAATATGGTTTCTAATTGTTGGTTGTTCCAAAAATATAAACGGTTTTGTATATGGTTTAATATTATACATATATATTAATCAAAAATGATTGTTCAAGATTAATAATATTTTTAACGTGGTTTTTTTGAAGTAGATGTTTGCGTTAACTATGTATTATGACTAAAGTTTTAAAATGCAAAATAAAATACAGACATACAGCTCAGAATGGGTAACATGTTATCTTAAATGTATTGCGAAGTGTTTACACTATAATGTATGTTATTATTGTAAACTAAACAAACAATTATTCTAACGATAAGAGCTTTGTTGTGTACAACACAAGCTCTGTAATGTTGATCTCTAACACGGCTAAACTTTGGTAGCCAGGTCGAGACACCAGGACGAAAAAGAGAATCAAACTGATGATTGTCATGACAAGGTAGAATATTCCGAAGAAGAGCCCTTTGTTGGCTCTGGAACAGTCAACGGAATAATTGTGGGGATTGCGTTTTGCGCCGTGGTACTAAAAACGAATAAAAATTGTCTATCAAACTTTCAGTTTTTCATAACCACGACGAGCGTGTTTTGTAACTTTACTTACATAATGGGAATCCCCTAAGTGAAGCTGGTGAATTTTACCGTTATCTGAGTATAGCGGTCGGGCTAAGCTTTTCCACATGACGTATAAAATGGCGGCGCAAATCTGTTGTGTAAAGAATACATTGTTAAAGCTTGGCATTTTATGATTTGTCAACTGATTTGTTAAGTGTTTCCATTTACCAATGAGTATTCTATTGTACATGGGAATAAAAATGGTGACGCGTTTTGAACCAACGCTCCCATAATATCAGAACGCCGACATTCATAAATAGAATAGGGCCCCTTTAAACCCCTCTTCATTCGATGATGAGCAGAGGTAGAGCCGACTACATCTTCAATTAGGCCAGTTACATTTTCCACAAGGTGACTGGAAGGTATTGTTGTGGTTTCATATGATTTTGTAAAGCTGCTGTGACCACTTCCACCGTGGTGACCAGTTCTGACATGAGAATGAGGCGAGCCAGGGTATGTTATTGTGCCATTGTCGGGATTATAGAAGAGCAGGATTTCATGGCGAGTTTCTTGTATCAAAACCTTAAACATTTTAAAACATCCTTATTAAACCAGACTCCTTCAGTAAATTGTGTTATTAAATTTTACTCCAAAATGACACGTACATTCAACCAAACGCAAAGATTAGTCCCGATCATATGCATAAGTCCAAACTTTGCTCCAAGTCGGAGCTTGCTAACTGCCATTTTTGAATTGAGGAAAATGAAGTACATTTGCATGAAGGTGAAAATCATTCGAACTGCTGGTGTAAGGGCAATCATAAAATTACTGCATTTTGTCTGTGACTCCAGCTCAAAATATTGGCCAAATTCTAATCCACTGTAAATCATGCTTCCTATCCCAAACGCTATAGAAACATTCCAGAGATGGAAATTAAATATTTTTATAATGCTATCAGCTTTAGTTTTTTAGTGTTCTTTATGTATGTTCATGAAAATCATCTCAAGTTGAATTACCAACAGCTCCCATTCGTAAATAAAAGCTGCCAAAATGAATCCTTTGAAGGTCATATGCCTGGGACGCTGCATTTGGACAAGTGGAACTTGTTCCAACGTCAGGCCCTATATGATCATCATGAGCAATCCCTGTGTGGTTAAAGTGTGAGCCGATTGGGCTTGGAAGTGGTGAGTCCGAACATGATCCTTCCGAATCACATGAAACTCCAACATCTCCAATGTCTGTCGAGGTGACGTCAGGCGGCATTGTGTTTCCAGATGCCAAACGAGTTCTCATCGTACTTATTCCTTAAAGTGTATATTACATAATCATATACATTGTATTATTTTTTGACAGTTTTAATGACCTTTTAGTATAATGTATTCACACGTGATACTAGAGTAAGGTATTACTAGAGTTGCGTGCAAGTATCAAATTGTCAAGAAAGCATAATAATTATATTAGAATAAATTTCTGTATAAAATGAATATTTCATTACTTTTTAGTGTGCTTTGAACAGAACGCATTGCATTTTGTCGGAGAATGTTTCCATAAATGCAAATCATAAACGTGATGCTTCCAAAATAGAGATATAGGTAGAATCCCTGGTGGAAAATACAGAATAAATGATCATATAACAAATTTTCATCTATAGACGAAGAATTCTCATCAGTTCAATATTAGCGTAGTCAATCCGAGTCGCTCATGTGAACACTGATTTCCACAGTTTACAAAATCAAGGCCAAAAAATCACCACGAGCATGTAAATATGCATGTGTGCAATAAACATAACCTTTTTTCATTATATTTAATACTTTATACTACACGGCACAGTCAATATTAATGGTCAAGATTTTTACCAAGGATACTGATTGTCCAGTCTGGACATGCCTGAATGGTAAAACTGTTAATGGTGTCGAGAGGAGTGGAGCGATGGTGCCATTAATGCGTTAGTTGCGTATATTATGTATTTTCATGTTGAATATATACATAAAAATCAGGAAGAGATATTTTTCGATCTCTGCCTTTTTGTCTTAAAAATATGGCTGGGAAATTGGAACGTGACAGTTGTAACTGAGCGTAATAATGATTTTTGCAATAATTCGGTTTTGGTTACTCACATGGACTTGGGCAATGGTCTTAGTCAGATTAGACATACCTATGTACACTTTTAACACATAAGTCAGAAACCTCGGGCATACGCCTCTTACAACTAATCGATTTCTACGCGTGACTGGCGTAACTTTGTCGCTTTCCAGTTCTCATGATATCTGAATCTTTTATGTCCATGTCATAGCGTCATAGAATGTCAAATATATTTTAAAAGAATGATTTTGAGCTTACATCGTAGAATGACGGCGGGATATACGTGGAAATCACCTCCGACATCGGGAAGGCAATACCCATTACTACCAATAACTTGCCATACAATGCAGACAAGATGATTCCTAGGGCGTCACTGTAACGAAGACATAAAAGTTTTGGTAAGTTAGTATTATTTAGCAGCAAATCTTGAAGTTGCCAAAGACTTGCTTTCTCAGTTTTATAAAAACTTACTTTCCTTCCTTCTTTGCAAGGTGACCGTTCTGAATTTTATCTAAAGCCTTCATTGGCACAATAGTATACGGATGCTTTCTTGGAGTAAGCGGAGATGATTCGTCGGATGGGGGCGAATCATGATGATGAGGTGAAATGGCCACACAATGAATATGATTATTTGCTGCAACAATACTATTTACTAAACACAACTCCCCTGAACTGCTATCTCCTGGTCTACAAACAAGGGTGTCCTTTGTGGAAAGCAAAGGCGCAGCGAAGTCCTTCTCTTGGTCCCCTGGCTTTAAAGAGTCGAGCATATCCGAAAACTGATGGAGTTGGGGGTAAACTTTGACGATGGTTGTATTACTACTTGTATTTCCTCCTTCTGAAAAGACGCTAGACGTATTTCTAAGTTCATGGGTGTCTTGGTTAACGTGATTATTCTGTGAGAATGATGGAGATATTGACATTTCAATCTGGGACTTTTTTGGAACTGAACACGGAGATGATGGAGTACTACTCTTAGATGACCCTCCGCCACCAATCCATCTATATCATAATAGCGGCATATGAAAAAAATTGTTTAAGACGAAGACGGTGAGTATCAAGCGTGGAATACTCAAAAATAAACACAAGCATGAAACATATTTTATCAGTAACTGAGTGTTCTCCACCTTCATTGGTTTAAATGGAAGAGAAAGATTATATGCGTTTACATACATTGTATAAAACTATTGTAGGTAGTGTATCTTCTCTGGAGACACAGAAACTGGAAAGAGATTAGGTATGCATGATATTTGTATGTGAAATTTATCCAACATGGCTCGAAAGAAAGCATAAGTTCATGATGATAATAATAATTAGAAAAATTGGTATAGAAATGTAGCGAAAGCCAAATATGGTTTTTAGATTAACATACTTCCTAATTAAATCTGGTAAGCTATTTTGCTCTTCCACATATGTAAGTTTTGTTCTTTAAAACGTTGTATACGTCTATAAATATCTTGTTAACCTGTGTCGATGCGTATAGAACTCTTTTGTTTAACAGACAAAGAAGGCTGACAGACTAAAAAATCATAAAGGAACTTTCGCTGCTAAGCAGTACAATCTAATCCGTATTATAGAAATTTGCTTTGCCATGTACTTATTGCTCTTTTTAGCTTTTTACGTTAGTATAATAATATGTAATGCGTTACATTTACAACATCAGGTCCAGATTATTAATGACTTGCGTTCCTCTATATCTCTGTTTGGAACATTCATACATAGAATGGAGCCATCATAAAATGAATATTTTGTTGTTACCTGTCTAGTGCACATTTTTTACGAGTTTGCTTGCGTTTTAGCAGCTGCGAGAAAAAAATTGCTTGAAGAAATTGTACATTAACTTATTTACTGTATTGACTGGTCTGAGCTAGTGTATGTAAATATTCATAAGATGACAAAAGTCAAAATGCACACCACACAGTCCTCCTTATCCGTTTTTAAGCTGTTATTATGACTAGAATATACAATCAGTGAAGTTGGAGAAGAAGGAAGACGAAAAAAAATTGTTCCTGTTGTTTGTTTCAATACTGTAAATTAATAATGACAAATAAACTAATATCTGCAGTGTAACTCCAATAGCTATTAAGAAAAACACGAATCTATTCGAATTGAACCAGATCAGATAAACAACTTGTAAAAATATTAGAGTCCTATGCAATATCACCACACATTTTTCAATTGTCTCTTTAGTTATAATTGCAAGCATTCTGTTATTACATTTTGCTAATCACACTGTAAAAATTAATCAGCTTAAGTAACGTATCACCTTGCCCCTTGCACATTATTTCTATGTACAAAGATTTCAATGCTTGCAAAAAATTCCAAAACCGTTAAAAACGTAATCTTACCCAGGTAAAGATCCAGATCTGAAACGGTTTACACTACTGATAATCTTTGCGGCAGAGTTTCTCCTTCCTCGTGCAAGCAGTTCCTCAATATTATGTGACCACTTGGGTCTTGAGGATCCTTTGCTAACATTCGATGAGCTCATGACTCACGTATAAAAAATTCACTCTTTCTTGATTCTTCTTCTTAGTTTTTTTCTCTCTATTTCAACAACTAACGCAACTTATAATTAACTGACTCAAACAGCATTACGTCTAGGGAATATCATCGAGCACAATTAAATTGATCCTGTGAGCATGAAACGCACACAACTGCATTCACTTAACTCATGGGATTGCACGTGATATACGTATGCTTTGTTGTGTTAAAATATGATGAAAAAAGGAAACAGTTGCTCTGGTCAGTATAATTTTTCACAGACAAAACTAAAATAAAGCACATCACCAGAGTTTCTGGTTTAAATTTTTTTTGTCTGCCTAAACTAGTTTATTAAAAATTCATCCGAGAAGAAAGAATGAGTCAGAAATATAAAAACTTTTATATCTTGTTTCTAGGTAAAACATTAGCTTGCCATGTATACAGTTTCCTGAGAGAGGCTCTCTGAGTATTTAGCTGGTCACCTAAAATCTGAAAGATGATTATTTTAATATCCCTTCCATTAAAAGAAGATGCAAACCCCAAAAATTTATCTGGCTATCATCCGTCAAGTGGAACGGTTGTACTTGTAAAGGATGCACATAAAATTCTAGCTGAATAATCGGTACAAAGTAATATATTATTTATCTAGGAAATTTTTGTTGAAGTTTGCCGGAGTGGTTTAACTGCAGAACTACATGAGCTTTCTGAAGAATAGTATGACGGTTGGTGATAATTATAATAATAATATAATATAATAATAATGGCAAGTATAATTATTCACGGACCTCTCTCCCTTGCCAATCGTCACGCAAAGTGAAACATTCCTTCACTTGACTTTTACCAAGTCTTGCTTGTAAAGTGCAACGATGTAAAATGTGTTTAGAAGACTAAAAAAATTATATGTAATACATGTAATCATAAATGATGATTATCCTGTCGTGTTTCTACACAATATAATATAAGTGAGTACCATAGTCCCAGATCATGGATCAGTCCCATATTTTTGTCATGTCTCAAAAAAGGCTCAATCCTTCAGCTGAGATGCAAGGTCCAGCTCATCATCATCTAGATTTGATATCATCATCACCATTTATAAAAACCATAATATTATCCTAATGATGATCATCAGGACTGATTTGCTGGGAGGATTATAAACATATTATAAGTATATGTTTATTTTTTTTTAATTTTAATAATAAGAATATATATGCCGACGCTGGTATTTTGTTAAGACGGATCAAAAATTGGTTTAGTTGAGCAACATGTAAGCATCGCGCATGGCATGCCACTCATTTCAGGGCCAGTCCAATACATATACAATTACTACGCGGTTTAAAATTGTAATAAACCTTGTAGAGCGCTTTATACTTATTGTCTTCATAATGCCGGCTTCACAATAAGGAAAATATAAAAAAATTATGTAGAACTGTCTGGATTTTAGCATCTAATCCATCACACTTTTTAAACTAAAGGGTACCTATACATACAGTGATGATGATCTCTGGAATGGAAAGGTTTTGAAAATGGTAGATTTATTATGTAATGCACAAAGAGTTTGTTAGCCTGATATATGTATGTACAAGTAACAGGGAACCATAAATATGTTCTTTGAAATACGGCAGGGTTTCGATTAAACAGGGTAAAATACAGAGTTAGAGAGCGTTTGATAAGTGAGAATGATACTTAAAGAAGCGTTTATTAATCAGTGTCAAAAATATTGCGACAATGAATTAAGACACGTAAAGTAGGCCCAGAGCGTGTATGCACAATGCATCAATACCAAGAACTACATTTTTATAAATGTGGTCTCAAGTATGGTGTGACGAGGAGGAACTGCATACTTTATTGTAATATTTTAATTACACGAATGAATTCGAATTTATTGTCAATCATTACGTTTTTTGCTACATAAACCATGATAAACTTTATGTTTGACTTTGAGCAAATGAGATCTGTGACCTTTGTATAGAGTGTCTAGTGTGATTTAGTGTATTTTAAACAAAGATACTAAAGTTACATATAATCTGTTTTATGATTTACATGTGTGTCTTTGTTTCGTTTGCTGAATGAATTTAAATGTGTGAAATACATCAACTATGTGTGTATGTGGGTTTCTGTAATTGGTGCTAATTACCGCACAGTTCATATATGCATACATGAACTTAAACTTAACCATTAATGAAATAAACAAATGAATTTTTTGTATTTTAAATAATAATGTCTCCATTTTCGTAGACAGAAGTTTCATAGCACGTTGTTAATTGACCGAAAGATAATTCGTCGCAGTTGTTTCATCTTAATGTTTCCATTCATTCATTACTGTGTTATGTTTACAAGCACTTTTATGGTGAATTCATTTAAACAAATATGCGTGCTGATATTTTAAAATTAAAACGAATGTTTTCATTCCAATAGTGAGTTTGTGTAGTTTGAGTACGATTTTTATTGTACAAGTTTATATGCACATGCATGTTATAATGAAATTGAGGAATGCAATACCTTTGTTTTAATGCAACCGTTTATCTATTATGCTAGTAGATACATAATTCTAATTCTAAATAACGGTGACATGTAACTCTGCAAGATGTAAATGGGAAATACTTCTGTAATTATATGAGTAGCAAAAACAAGTTGACGTAAAGTACAAATCCTTCTCCATTCTCAGAAATACAGATCGAGTTGCAGCTGTACTTCAACAGCTTATTTATAATAACGTTGAGTATCATTTTGTTTTTATATATATTTAAAGTTCGATTATCCTTTAAAACACCTTTGTGAAATGTGTTTTTACCTTGTATTCCTGTTTGTTTCTCGACGGTGTCATTAAACCAGAAAAAAATATTATATGCAATTTGATTTTGTTGATATGTGTTGATGTACTTATATAATGCATTTATGTATGTACTTTCATATATTGTAGTTTACAAACGATCATTAACTTGAGAGATTAAGCTTTTACTACCTAAATTATTTCTAGCACGGCTTACAGGGTTTCTAATTGAGAGGCCGAAGCATGTGTACAAGTGATGATCTGGTTAAATAAATGATTATTACATAATTAGGAATTCAATGTTGGGCGAAGATTTCATTTACGGTCCTTGTAAATTTGCTCAGGTTGGTTCAATACCGACAACTAATCGACTTTGTATCCATCAAATTGTATTTTAAGCAGAGGTATTATATGCGTTATTAATTAAGTAAAGAAATTATATAAAACTCTGGGATGCATTTGTACTCAAGAATTATTTTATGTACTATGTTCTGTACCAAAATTGTTGTATTTTAACATTGGTTTACGGAACGCAAAGCACGCACAGCGCACATCCAAACAATTCCAAAGCACCATTGTGTAGATATTAAATATGTGAAACAGACATATTTTTGTATTATACTTAGTGGGCAATAACTAAAAAATTCAGAGAAAGCCGGAAATGACCAGAATAGACTTCAATGGCTTATGGATGGATGGCTTGGAAAGTCAAGTTTTATGGTGGCATTAACTATCTCGCAGACTTGGATGGATATAATTTAAAAAGATACGTCTCCAATCTAAAAGAGACCGAGTTCATGCCATGTTCTTCAAAATTATAGATGGATGGCTTGGAAAGTCAAGTTTTATGGTGGCATTAACTATCTCGCAGACTTGGATGGATATAATTTAAAAAGATACGTCTCCAATCTAAAAGAGACCGAGTTCATGCCATGTGCTTCAAAAATGAAATAATATGAATGTTGAGATTATTTCACTTGCATCTTCATATGAACTTTGAAGCAAGTTCAGATTATTTTTACTTTCGAATATACTATTTATAATTTCTTATCATTGGCTGGTAGGTATGGACACGTGGCTGGCTAGATTCAAAAGAATTTACTATGAATAAAGATCCTTTAACTGTCTGTATATGACTAATGACACCTATTGTATTACACAAATGTAAAGTATATATATACAGCAATAACTTGACAGTCAAGATGCATGCATCAAAATTGTCCATAAAATCAACATTACAAATTCTCTTGAATACGACGTTGAGTTATCAAATTAAAGCCGTGTGTTTAATTAACGTATTTGGTATTTGAAACATTAAAAAATAATTTGTAGACAACAAAACTTAAATATGGAATAATAAGTCTGCCCCAAGGTTAGACATATTTAGGTAGCCTTACAAAACAACTTTTTGTCTTTACAATAACAAGGAAGCAGGTAGTCAGTTTCCAAAGTGCATTTTAATATTAATAATATTTCCGCCTAACCTTTTAATAAATACAGGATTCTATTCAATTTCAACGTAATTAAAATGCAGATTTGTTAATATACATACTTACACATGAAAATACACACTATATACTACATCTTAGTTTTTATAACTCCCATCGTCTTATCAATTACAATTTCTTTATATGGTTCTTTAGTCTACTTTAAAACCACCTGGAACTATATCGTGATTTATCCTCACATTCAAAAACGAATATTCCATAAGCTCAGGCATCTCCTTAGTTCTAATGCATGGATTCAAATTAATTTCAGAACTAAACGGGCGAAGACCTTTGATTTCCATGCGTTCAAACCATTTATAAAACTTTGGAAAACTATACCCTTGTAAATGAATCTCTATCTGTAACTGTCCAAATGGAAGCGTTTCGTAGTTATTGAGCAACTCATCGAAAATTTTGAACTCTGCTCCTTCAATGTCAACCTTCAAGATATCGATCCAAGTATGTCCATTCTCTCTCATAATAGTATCCAGGGTTTTTAAGGTGGCAGAATCGTTTGATCCCAAACCAATTTTTTGAAAACGAATCCGAGAATCATATTTGCCAATCTGCGGACCCATTTTATCCACTGTCATGTCATATGCAAATATGTTACAATTAGTTTTTTCGAGGATTTCGGCTTCAAATGAAGACTCATAGCTGACGCCAAAAGAATACACGACACAAGGTGACTGGGTTTCTTCAAATACCTCAAAACCACATACCCACTTGCCACCGTCCCCAATCCCTCCTATTCGTCTCCTCATAAAAGGACAGTCGAAAGTAGGTGCGAAGAGGTTCCACACGACTGTGAAGCCCACGTCGCCTGCAAGCAAATATTACATTATGATGACTACAACGAAGTATTGAATATCCACCATGTATGTACGTACTTATTAATTGGATACTACTGATATTTACCCCACGGTTTAAATTTCTCCAGTGGTTTAGAAGCCATGTAATCATGTCTCCTGTTCAACGACTCTCTCCAGTTATTCTCTGCATCACGAAGTCGCTTTAAGATTGGATAGCTGCCCCTGGAGTGCACGTTTACATGGCTCATGGTTCTATACAAAAACGCACATACGAAGGCTAATCCCAAAACTATGAAAATTTGTTTCTGCGTCATTCTTGCAAGGATCCTTAACTTATAGGTATTTCACGATTTTTTTACTTTTCTTGGTTTCAAAAATATGTGCGTTCATGTATCTAAACTGGGTTGGAGTTCTAAAAAGAAAATACGTCTAAATCTTTTATTCAGACGTCAATAAAGTAAATTGATAAAAACTAATCCAGTAATCCTGATAAAGATGCACTTGCATGATGTAGCTCTTTCACTATCTGATTGATAACTCGTCAAAGATATTTTTTAGAATTTGGAGCAGTTTAAACTGTGCCATTTATGTGCATTTAGTCGGCTTGCCACGTCAGATACATTTTACAGTTCATTTTGCAATGAGCATGTGATATCAAGTTTTCTATTGTTTAATTTATATTTCACTTGTGCTAACAAAGTGGGAGTAAATATATAAAAAATTGTTTACTTAAGACTGACTCAGGTAAATTAAGCATGATCAGTATGAATAGCATTCAAATAGTGGATTCATAATATGCAACAATGCTGAAGCACATTTACATTTTTTAAAAGGCTGAAAACATTCCACATTCATCTCTAACTGGAGCCCTGGTTGGTTGATATGAGACTATTGATATGAAATTCATTTTCCCGTTCTTAAAGACTTTGTGTCATTTAATATTTGGACAACTCCATGGTATGGTTTAGTAGAACTACTGTTGGTATTGTTAACTTCGCCATTACTTCATTCATGTGGGTTGATTTTTAAATGTATCCCTTCCCCATATTCCACGTATTGCAGTTTCGTGTTTTTCAACCACGAAGGTCCGGATTAGACGGGGCTATACTTGGCAGGTTTCTATAATTACGGTTTTAACAGACAGTGTTTACTCTTTACTTTTATGACACGCAACTGCAAATGGTTATCGGAAATTATACCTGAGTATATTGTCAAGCCAAGCGCAATCAAAATTTACGACTTTAATAAGAGCAAAATTGACAAGGGAAAATGTTAGGTAGATTAATAACCTGATGAATTAATAGTACATTTCCATTCTAATCATGCATGGTTCCATATCTATACTTATGCTTATGAATGGTTTATAAATATACAGCCTCTACTTCAAATTTGAAAAGGTAAGCCCTATCAATGCATATGAAATATTTAGGAATTTTACATTTGTCGCTAAATGGAATGAGAGAATATATGAATATAACCTTAGATGATTACTGTGACACATCGGTAATATTCTGGCGATATAATTATATAATCAATTTACAACTCCTCTCCTACGATTACGATGTGGAAGTATTGCAAAAAATAAGTAAATACTGCATATCGTTTCAACTCTACACAATTTTTATAGTACTCTGTATTTATAAATTATAAATGTTTCATGGAATAAGTTTCATATGTAAGTAAATCATGGAATTTATAATAGTGACATTACATAACACAAACCAAAATGTGGTGAAGTATAAAATACTGACAGTTAAAATACTTCATTACACATTAAGATAGAGGTAATCAATTGACTTTTTTAGCGACAGTAATCTACCCGGTTACTTTGAGTAATCATAAAATGTCACAAGAGTATATAATATATTGTATTGTTATAACTAATTTTTTTATTATTATTATTATTAAATATATCAGTTCTCGTTTTAACAAAATTAAATGTGAAAATTCTCACGCAATATACATTTTAAAAGTTATCCAACATTTACAATTGCTTTCCGATTTCCGACTCAAACTCACTCACATACATATCACATACATACAGATATCAACTAATTTTAGAAAGTAACCACAATTTTATAAGCTTTGCATATTTGATTTGTCATTTCGTATACATAAGTATCAAAAATAATTTTATTTTAATTGAAAATATGTTTTCGTGATATAATAATTTACATTGATTCATACAACCAAAATATTAATTTTAACCCTGAAGAGCACTAATAGCGATGTCGTCGCAACTTTATTTAGGAGAAGAACACATTGGCAACCCGTACTAACCTTCATTAATAAATAAAAAACTACGTATTTGTACACACCCTCTGCATAACTAGCACATCAATCCTGGATGAAGTACTCACCCAAATCTTTGTATTTGAGATGAAGATTGTAAACATGCTTTTTGAGGTCCTCAATACTATACAACCTCGCATCACAGAAATTACATAAATACGTGGAACCATTGGTAAATTTCCTGACTACAAATGGGCTTGGATTTCCACCCTTTGCTTCTTTAGTTTTTGGGCTACACAATTTCTTAGTACTTTTACGCTTCCGCTTGTTGTTATCAACTTTCGCATGAGACTGCTGTTTCGGTGTCGTTTTCGACTTACCGTTTGTCTGACTTTGCTTCGCTTTCTTCCGCTCTAATGTTTTGCCACCAGTCCTCTTTGCAGTGTTAGTCTTACTTTTAGCAGCCTTTTCTTCCTCCTTCGCATCTGCTTCCTGTTCATTTTTTTTTGCCTCGTCAGCATGCATCATGTTAACATGACTTAACAGAGCAGTCCTCCGTGTAAATAGTCTGTAACAAATGTCACAAAGGTATGACTTTGTTTCTACTGGTTTCGCTGGACTTGGCTTAACAACCCATTTTGAAGACTTTCCCTTTTCGTTTCCGTTCACCTTGCTAGTCTGCTTCTGCTGACCGCTTTTCAGATCTATGGCATCTGGTAGAGCGTCTTCAGGTTCAATTTTCACCACTAGATCCATATTTTCTACGATGTCCTTCCTCTTCTCAGACACCTTCCCATCGTAATCTTCATCCTCATCTTCCGAAGAATCAGATAAAGTAATTACTTCTACATTCCCTTTATCTGCCATTGGTTGCTCAAGAATCTCATTAACTTCCGCCTTTTCTGGAGCTTCCCCAGGGTCTTCCTCCTCAATTCCTTTATCTACCAAAAAGACATAACAACTTAGTTAGAACAACAAAATCATTTCCCATTCAACTTAATACCATCCCTACCCACCTGTATCTGATTGCTTCAAGCTTATGAACTTCTTCGCAGGTGAACAAAGCTTTGGCTTGTTTACAGGTGAGCGAATTGGCTTCTCCAGAGGCGAGGTAAGGATTGGCTGCTTTGCAGATGAGCATAGCATTGGCCACTGTTGTGTACCAGCATCACCTTTCCTTTC
This sequence comes from Orchesellides sinensis, assembly GCA_027744375.1. Lineage (NCBI taxonomy): Eukaryota > Metazoa > Arthropoda > Collembola > Entomobryomorpha > Orchesellidae > Orchesellides > Orchesellides sinensis. Next base: position 24,483 of record JAHZNG010000890.1, read on the forward strand.
ATACAGTCCTACATCTTTCTCAGCGCCATCTTTCCGCTCATCCTCTTCATCTGGTGTAATGCCCTCACCAGCCTTGTCTTTCCCCTCCTTATCCTCCTGAGGTTCCTCACCAGCTTCCTTTTGTCCACTGCAAGAAACACAACACAATATGCCTTACAATTATACTTCATTCTATTTAAATTATACGCTACAACCCTCCAATCACCCCTTCACACTAAATAAACTCCAAAACATTCTCTACTTTCCAAAATAATTACTATTTACATACCTTATCTGTTGCACACTATCCTCCGGATGGAATTTCGGATAATGCTGAAAAAACAGTTGTCTCGATAAAAAGCAATGTTTACATTTAGTGCACCTGTACACCTTTGACACCTGGTGTAACTCAATCTCATCATCTTCCGAATCTGAACAATCCATTTTGATATTATTTCAATCAGTGTTTAATTGTAAACAAAAAAATGACGAAAATTACTCGTTTTAAAATCAATCACTGAGATTTACTGTCTAACACGGACAACCAATATATGAATACGGTAAGACATTGGCACTCCACTCCAGCCCCGTCGCCGAGCGCCGCTGATAAACCAAAACCAACTGAAGCAAGCCGGGGGTAAGAGAAATAAAAGTCGTTAGCGTAATGTGTTTGATACGCACATTGACTCGTGTGTTTGTGGTGGAGTAATGTGTAAATGTGGAGACAAGAAGGTGTTGAACCCCGGCTAATTTTTACTATGGAAAGCTATATTGCTTTTTAAGTGGAGAGAGAACGAGGAAGAAAGAGATAACAAACATCAACAAGACATATGGGATTAGTCTTACTTGCCCTTGGTACTAATAATAAGCTTTAAATATACAAAATATACAATCAGCATAATATAGAAGAGGAGAGAGGTTCATGGAAGTCATGTAGACGCGACACAGGGTTTTTTGGTGCACTATGCATAGTAAATAGTATTGAGACTTGTTGCATTTGCATTTCATACACGAATGGTTGTTGTTGTCTTTGCGGTGTCTTCTAAAGGGATTGTTTAAATTGTTGAAATAAATGTAAGGGAGCTATACAAGAAGTAATACAGTTTGCATAATAAATTTTTATGCACAAAGGAAGGTCCAGCGTTCAAATGACACGAAATTTCTGAATGATATGATAATGAATACAATGAAAGCTACGGGATGCAGGATAAAAGCACAGCATAGCTTTAGGTGTGTTGTATGATGTGCTGTATGTGTTTCTATGATAACTCATGTGGTGTATCAATATATTCATGCCAGCTAAGTCATTGAGCATCCGGGGTGGATGAGAATTAGTGGGATTTTTGGGAACCAGTGAAATATTGTTAGATCAGCAGAGCAAAGCCAAAAGCAGGCGTAAACACCGGTGAGCATGTGTGAGGGAGTTAGCAAAATTGTACATTTTTAATCAAGGTTTTAAATAGGAAGTGTGGAGACTAATTAAATAAATGGGAAAAGTAAGTAGTTAGGTGTTAATTACCCTGAGTAAGTGCTGGAGGGGGAGTAAGAATGATGAATTCTGTTAAAATTGGAGCGCTAACCCAGAAGCTGATGTTGCTATCAGGTAATTGAATTGTAATCAATTGTTTGATTGGTAATGTTTAGGTTGTTTAGTGGTGTCAATTTGCTGATGTGTTTTATGTTTGTGTATTTTATTATTAGTTTCAGAAAAGTCATTATGTCGCTTTGGGGTTCCTGCAGTCACCCGTCAGTTTCATTGCCTTGGTGGATCTCCAGGAGGAAAAAAGTCGGATTGGATTAGTCAGATTGTGGAAACTAGGCCATTTTATGTTCAACATGTGGAGTACAGTACAAGTTTTTTCGTGAAGCATACTGCTCAACAGTTGTGGAAAGGAGTGACTAGTGTGAGTAATGCGGGAAAGAAGAGGGGGAGAGGGAAGGGTGTGGGAAAGAAAACTGCGAAGGATTTGAACAGAGGACAAGTAATTGGTGTGGGTAAGATGAATATCATATGGCCTGGGTTGAATGCTCCAGTGGTGCAGGGAAAAGAGCTGGTGGAACGTCGTCAGCTTCCACCTGATCCAGACCGTGAAGCTAAACTGATTAAAATGAGAGATACCATGGGGCAGTTTAGACCTTTGCTGCTTAGTCCGCTGGAAAGAGGTTGGTCGGGTACGAAAATGCATGGGAGGAGTATAGGGCCACCGGATCCTATTGGGGAAGACAGTTTTGAGGGGTTTGACACCAAAGTCCTTGAAATGAAGACTGTAACTAATATGGATGCTAATTATGGGCGTGTGAGGAGATTCAGTGTGGTGGCCTTTACTGGGAATAAGCAAGGACTGGCAGGATTTGCACTTGCTAAAAGTCCGGATGGAAGAGGAGCCTTGAAAAGAGCAAAAAATCGAGCTGGACAGAAACTTTTATATATTGAGAGATATAACAATCATACTGGTATAATTTTGATGAACTAGTGTATATTTATTTTCCATGTGGCATGTATTATGGGTAAGCGAGAAGCTAACACATTTTTTGTTTTTTGCAGTTCTGCATGACTTCTACACAAGATTTGGAGCTACTCAGATTTACGTGTTTAAAAAGCCAGAGGGATTTGGACTTGTCTGCCATCGAGCAATTAAAGCAATGTGTGAACTAATCGGTATTAAGGATGTGTACGCTAAAATTGAAGGCTCTACTAATTTGCAGCACATAGTAAAAGCGTTTATGCTTGGACTGATTCGTCAGGTAGAGTTTATGCCGAAACGAAGTAATTGTAAGTTTGGGCGTACGTAGACGTGGTTTACATTTGGTAATTTTGTTATGTTTACAGAAAAGTCATAGTCAATTAGCTGATGAGAAGGGATTGTACCTTGTTGAGCAAAGAGAAGATTTACAGTTCTATCCGGAGGTGATTGCAGAACCAAGCCGTTGCAGGTCGGAAAATGAGATTAGGCATGACGAACCACTGGATTTCTCCCAGGTAAAACCTCAAACGATATAAATGATGTAGTATCTTTATAATGATTTTTGTGGAGTAAAACTAATGTCAGGTTATTTTAACATTGTGAAATTTTAGGTATGCTTTGGAGATCGTATACCCCATAGGAAAAGGCCATATGAACCATTCTATAAGAGGCTTCCTTCATGGGAAAATCATTTGCTAAAGACAGAATGGAGACGGAACCATTCAGAGGTAAGAAATGTTGATGAGCTGGTTATTGATTTCAAGTATAACTGCATAGAAATTCTAGTTTACTTTGACTGATTTAAACCTTTTACGTATTTAGCTGAAACGTTATCTTATTCGAGAGTTCGGGGGTATAAAATCTCATTTAACCGAAAAGCATCCAGAGGCCGACGGAACTTACGGACTTCAACTTAGGGCAAAACATCGTGCTGAAGCAGAAGCCGCTGAGGAGGATTAGTCTTTTAAGAAAATAATTTTGTTATGATTGCAAAAAATCTTTTACTTGTACAGTAGTTTCATAGCAATAAATTTTTCAAGCAGTTACAAATTTTAAAGTATGCTACTATATAACTTATCGAAGAAATCAAAACTTACCCTCGTAAGTGCCTAAATTTAGATTCTATGTTTGAAATGAAATGCAGCAACAGGTTAGCAGTGCTTGCCTTCAAACAAAGGTCCATTAGTTATTAAATTTAAAATGGAGTGGTTTCTGTGTGGCACTAGTTACCAACTTGAATGAATAGCTTTATACAGGCAGTAAAAACGGATTTGTACTAAATTGACTATTTTAAAGTTTCATGTATACTATGACCCATACATGACTCCTACCCCTACTTTGTTTATAAAGCAAATGTAATTTCACACCATCCATAAATGTATTACACCGGATGCATGACGGGATAAATATTTAGGAGGAAATATAAAAGTAAGAAGAGCTTTGATAATTCATAATGGACTGTGGGCAAGTTATCCTTTTGGATTGAATCTTTGCTATTTTGCAATACTATAATCATATAGTTCTCTCTCGGTGGTATGCTCTTTGTAATGCATACAAATCACACCTCATAATTCCATCCTA
>JAHZNG010000891.1:0-13277 GCA_027744375.1 Orchesellides sinensis
AAGTTCTGACAATAATGAAGTGATAACAACTCAAACACTGTTCGAATGACCTCTACAAAAATATTATGAATGTGTTTCAATTCTATTTGAAGCATAGAAATAATTGTTTTGAACATTAGAACCCTCACTGCTGAAAAGTCTTCGTCAATCATAGACGACGAGTTAATATATCAGAGGGTTAATTTACTCTCTGATGTTAATATAAGTAAATGGGAGGAATTTAAAATATATAAAAATGCTTGTTGATTGGGAAGCTATATCTTGTAAGTAAGCAACCGTTTGGCATCAAAATGAATAGAATGGCTAGTTGTATGTAGAAAATGTTCCTCAACAAAAATGCTAATTTTTGATGAAACGAAACGAAAAAGACAACATCAAGGTCGCTATATATGAAGCACTGTTGTCATGTATTTTTTAGCAAATCAAAGGTTTGCTAATAAATACATGACAACAGTGCTTCTGTGCTTCATATATAGCGACCTTGGACAACACTAGCTTAGCTAAGCTGTAAACACAGCTTAATTACCACTAAACTGAACCATCTTTGTACAGATGCTGTGGTTAGCAGTAGGATTTCCATTAACGCTAGTTTTATTAAAACTTTTTTTTATTACAGCGCGTACAAAACGGTCCCTTCTATTACTTGACTACAAACTACAAACATTGTTAGGATATGTGAATTTAAATAGTAACAGTTCTGTCCTTAACTATTGAATCCTTGCGTGTAACTGACTGTGGTATCTGGACGTGCCTGCTGAACCATTTTGAGAGCCTTGTTGACCATGTCGACGTTGATGGGGGATTCTACGTCAATATCCAAATGGTTAGTTTTTACAACGTCGAGTATTTTCATGTAAGCCTTTGCCAAGTCCTCAGATGTCGTACACATGTGTTCCAAATACGGTCCTACAGAGGATAAAATGTGAATCAATTGAGTTAATAAACGATTGTTTGCTTATTTCAATATGAAATCCAATTCTAAAGAGACTTACCAACAGCACCGCCAAGGGCAATAATCATTTGTCCCCCTCGCGCCTGTACTTTCCTGATTTCATCAATGATTGAAGGATCATCCAAATCCTTCTCCGCTCCCCATTTCGGATCGCATCCAGCTGAACTTCCAAGAACAAAAGCTAAGGTGTAATCTAACTGTCCAGTCTTTTCAGCTACCTCTGAGAGCTTTGGGGCAGATTTTAACATGACATCGTAATAAGGTGCTACACGTGGCCCTGGACCTTAAATTTTAATTAAAGGGTCAATTAATTTTGAAGACGGGATTTTATTAATAGATAGATAGAATTATTTGATTGTAACTTGTCACACTCAGATTTACCATGCGATGGAGGGGGCCCAGCGGGCGTGGTAGCTACAGACTCAGAGCCTACTTCAGTCTTGCATTTTGCATTGGCAGGCCAGTCACAAATTTTATCTTTCTTGTTGTAATGTAGCCCTGCAGGACAGGCCTTTACTTGTTCCTCTCCATGTAGGCAAAGGATGTATGAAGCGCAATCATCCGGATTTGGAGCGATTCCTCCTTCCTCACATGAAAGTACTGTTTAAAAGAATAATTTAAAGCTAAATGGTTTCAAGTTAAAGAATAATTTCAAGTGGAATTCGCATTAAGTTGTACTTTATTGTCTCACCTGAACTAATACTCAGGAGCACAGTTAGAAATGCAGCTGCAAATTTCGACATTTTGCAGTGGCTTCAAAAGATTTTTCCTTTTTTATGAATTCCGATTACCTTTTTATGGGTACATAAAACTTTGGCACTTTAGCCGCTGTTTCAACGTAAATGTTTGAACGTGTTTGATCGAATGTCCACGCCCATATTATCGAGCTAACGGTAAGCTCATCAGATTTTTATATGAGCGACGTTTTTTATTATGCTAAACCAATGGTAATACTCAAACAGCATTAACGCATAAATTGTTCTTTTAGGATGCAAAACTACTTAATTTCACCTTGCCGGTACAAAATCTGGTATTTTTCTTTGTTCCACCGTTTTCTAGAAAATTTGTCGATACTTTAATAAAATGAGTACCGAGTACCCTTTTTTGATAAAAATTTGTTAATGTACACAATATAAATTGTGTTGGTTATTGGCATACTTTTACTTTTGATGCATGTTTTTGCGTTTTATGCGTATACCAGTGCATAAAATGCATGCTATGGAGGGCAGAGACATACATACCTAGAATTGAAAGTAATTTTGTCGTGATTTATTCGCAATATGTGAGAACATGATTAATTACTTCGGTATGCGCATAAATATCAGGAGTTTACGTTTTGACAAATGGAATCCAAACATTGAATTGAATGCGCAAAATAGCTTTTAGGTATTTCTTAGTAAGCAGATGAATACTTCGCGAATATTTTGGGCCCGACCTGCAATTCGATGCTAAAACTGCACCAACCATAGATTTATCATTAAAGTATTATTTATATACCATGAAACAAAGGTTAATGTTCAAAACAATTATTTCTATGCTTCAAATAGAATTGAAACACATTCATAATATTTTTGTAGAGGTCATTCGAACAGTGTTTGAGTTGTTATCACTTCATTATTGATCAGAACTTAAGTAGATATGAAATCAAAAATGCGAACAAGTACAAGGCAAATTGCACTTGAATGTATGGTGCCAAGTGACTCTGCAGTTAACTTGGGTGAAACGATGAATGAAATGCAGTATGTGAATATGACTAATAAAAAATATCCTAAAGCTAAATATACCTATCAAGTACATACCTATGTACATTATTTAGGTTAATTAAGTACAGTTAATGGGGAAAGAGAATCCAGATATTTTAGCGTTAGAAGCTCTGTAAGTGTTTTAAAAGCTATATTATATCGCTCTACACTATTCTACCCTCCATTTTTTGGCATTTACATAATTCATTTGGCTATACATTTCATATGTTATGTTATGTATACATACAGAAACGATGCTCCGTGTATGTAATTTGGGTACATACTCGTAAAATTTACTGATCAATACTCAGGCATAATCGATTTTCACTACTCGGTTTTACTTTTCTACTTTTTCATTGCCATTGTTGATTGTTTTATCGATTTAAATTCGTCTGATTCTTAAAGGAATCACCGCATTGTGCAATGATGAGCGATTTATATAAACGACATATATCACACAAGAAATGAAATGCTAAATTATATTTATATACAATGTACAAAAAACTTTCATCATTAGTTTCGCATTCGTTTTAATTAAACTTGTACATCCTTTTTTTTATCATAGGTATTATTACGCATTTTTAAATATTCAACAGGTAAGCATCTATCAAAACTGGTAATCAAATGGCATAGGTGTATTTTCAAGGACAAGGGTTTTTGATATCTTGCCTGGTTTTCATGATATATTAATTCAGGATAATTAATTTGACATTTGCTACAAGTTTGCTACTATTGCTACTCCGGTTTCTTCTGCATTTTGCATGATGAAAAATGGGTACCTAACAAGATTTAGATTATGCATAACATTTTTAGAGACACTTCAGCACGTACACATAAGTTAAAGTAAAGTGAAAAGAGAAATACGTGCAGACATCTTTTTTTTTACTGGAGATACACATGTAGCATAACCTAACCTAAATAAAGGTAATATCCTTTCTGTCTGTATGTAGAGAGACTCTATATCAGTTTTGGGTTTCAGTGTATTCTTTTCCACTACTCCTATATTGCATTGCACCTCTATAAAAACTCTATGTTGACGTATATATAGGGTTACATAACACATACATATTTACACGTGTTACATCACATCAAGATCAGCCAGCCAGATGCAAACGTAACGTAACGCTATGAGCAAATTTCTTTTTGCAAATTTGAAGGATTGTCCATTAATGTAACACTATGTCTAATTTGTGAACAAGGGTAAATGTGATCTGCTATTTCTTAAAGTTAAAGACACATTGTCTTACTGTGCATAACTAACGCAAATACCATACATAACTATGATGTGCATAATTTGCAACAAAAATCCAGAAACAATTTGGCCAAAAAGGTGGCAATGTTGGAAGGACAATGGCAAATTTTCAAAGTCCCTTTGCAAACTACTGGGCTTGCCCAAGCATCCGTATGAGGATGACTTTCAAAACTCGGTGTATTGCTTATCTTGTCAGAAGCGGGTGTACAATGTGTATTTGATGGTGAAGAAATGGGAAAAGTTGGAAGAGGACGTTTCCAAGTTGAAGTCGGAGTTGGAGAAGGATTTCCATGAGAGTTTGCAAAAAGGAGGAAATGACCTCGACCCCTCAAAGTCCAAGAGAGATTCTGGAGATGGTGAGAATGACAATAAAAGTTTGATTTTATCATTCATTTGTTTTAGCAGCAGCGTGTAATAATTTTTGTTTGATTTTATAGGTCGATTGGAAGCCGAGCCGGAGGGCGAGGGTCAGGATGAAGATGAAGACAGTGTGTTTCTTAGAATGAACAAGGTTCGCCGGAGGATTTTAAAAGGTTGGTTTAGTGAATGGAACATTTTACTCACTCAGGGTTTATAATTTTTTTTGTGCTTTTAGGGTGTAACTATTTGTGTTCTTATTACTTTCTACAGGTTTGTCCGTATATCATGATCATAAGACGGAGTGGGACTGTCAGATTTGTGATGGGAATAACAGTGGAAAGGATGGATTGCCATCAAGTCAAAGGAGTAGCTGTCATAAAGTTGGAGAAGAAAAAATTAACGGGGGTGATGATAGCAATAGTAACAGTTCTGGTTGTTCATATCAAGATGAAGACGGGGATTGTAGCTGTTGTTCGTCTGGAAAACCTCAGTACCAGAAGTCTTGCTCACAAGATTATTGCATGGACTGCTCAATTTGTAACGAGAAGAAAGAATGTCAGAATGAAAGTGAAGGTAGGGATGGGGATGATGGATCTCAAAATGACTCTGGCAACGTTTCTACTGACGCCCAAAGTCCCAGACAAGATTCAAATTTTAGTACGTACAGGAAGGAATCTGTATCTGATGTCTACAACAGGAAGCAAGGTGGAGATAGAGAAAACAATCCCATTGCGAAGGAAGTCGCTGGCTCTTCTTTTAGTATCAATGATTGCAGCTCTGCTGCGAATGATGGGATGGGATTGGAGAAGGAGGTCGACAAATTTGCTATGAATTCTGGGTATTCATCGGAAGATTTGTTATCTTATTCAGAACGGTTCCGTTGCTTCAAATCCAGCTGTACAAGAACGTTTGCAACGAAAGATGAGTTAGAAATTCATATAAAAAGACATCACGAAGGTAAAATAAATTTTTGCAACTTTGGATAATGCGTCCACGTCTGTACAGCAAACTTAAATCCAAAACGTTCATAATATTTTGAAGGTGTCAAGTGCCCATTAGTGTGCCAACAATGTGGGAAAGCCTTTCAGTGGCGCCGGGATCTAGAAGCTCATCGGCTTAAGCATTCGGGTACAATTTGCAAATATGATACATACTTTATTCCTTTACTTCAAAGTTGCGAATTTATTAAACTATCTAAAATAACTTTTTTCTTATTGCTATCTTGAAAGGGGAGGTAGCTGTATGCTGTCACATTTGTGGAAGAGGCTTCAGAACTAAGCAGTTGTTCAACCTTCATTTGAAAACGAAGCATGCAGGAGAGCGGAAACACAAGTGTACACAATGCGAAAAGTCTTTCATATCACAGTCAAAACTAACAACTCATGAATTGACTCATACGAAAATTTATCCATTTACTTGCTCGATATGCAGTAAAGGTACCGTGAATTATATAATCTACATTATATGTATAAAGCAATCGTGATTTAATTATACCTAACAATAATGTATATATTCTAACCAGGGTTTACAGCAAAAACGTACCTCAACTTTCACATGGCTCAACACATGGACTCACATCCATACCAGTGTACAACCTGTAGCAAAACATTTACAACTCCGAGAAATTTAAGAGTTCATCAGTTTACACACACTCAGTCTCACCCATTTAAATGTGAAATATGCCAGGCTGGAGTTACAAATGAGACTTTACTTAAAAAACACATGCTGAAACACAATAAAGAAAAAAGCAATGTTTGCCAGATTTGTAACAAACGATTCACATTCCCTTCTAGTTTGAAAAAACATTTGATGCTACATGAGGGGGACAAGAAGCCATTTATCTGTGAATTTTGTAACAAGGTATTTAACTACACTTAAAAATACTCACAAAAATAATAGACTAGTAAATGTTAACTAATTCGTGTAATTATTGTAGACATTCATGGACAAGTACAAGTTGACACGTCATCTAAGAACTCATTCTGGGGAAAGTCCGTATCAGTGTTACATCTGCGAAGAAAGTTTTATTACGAAAGAATATCTAAACGGTCACATTCGAAACCACGACAAAACATTCGCAGAAGTTAGTGATACTCATCAAACTGATGGCGATGGTGGTACTTCATCAGAACCATGTATACGACCCAGTGCCAGTACCCCATTAGAATTACATCAAATGTTACATCTTCAACAGCAAGCGTATTTTCCACCCTCGCCTTCTTTTCCAACAGTAGGTATGGCGGATCACGTCGAAAATGCAGATGCATTAGAGGCTACAATACAGTTTGATAATTTAGCACGGCCATTGACAATGGATGAAGCTTTTGGCACCGAGCCGCAGTCTCAATCTACTTTTACCGATTTACATGCTAGTCATATTATACCCCCTACATTCCAATCACATGAAAGTTCTGTTGAAATGTTCAATGTAGATTTTAGTAGCTTCTCATTTCAGCAGTTGTAAGTTGTAAATGATAAAAAGTGATAGACTCTTAGTCATGTTCAGTATTGTTTTTATTTAACACGCGTGAGTAAGCGTATAGTAAATATGATAGCTTCCAACAACAATGGCAATATGTATTATTAAAATAAAATTCTCTACGAAACAACTAAATCAACCTGAAATATATTTCATTCATTCCACCATACATAACTGCGCTGTGCATTTCAAAATCGAAGCTGAAAGAAATATATGGATAACAAAAGACATCTATGCATCATTTTGTTTGATAATCAACTTTTTCACAACATTTAGGACTACTACACTGCAGTCACACTGGTCACAGACTTAAAAACAATTTTTTGTTTGACTCTTGTATACTGCCGACTGCTGTATGAGCACTTACACAGGCTATATTTGAACGTTGACTGGTGGCCCGAATCCTACTTTACCTAATCTCCATCAACAGCTTCAAATTCAATACGATGGCCCATAAATCTACTAACGTTCATATGTCAGATGGGGGCTACTTGATGTGCTACGAATACAAACATACATTTGAAAACATTCGTGTTCATCAAATAATTTGTTATTAAAATTAATACTTTGAAAACAAACTTACATGTTTTAGGAAGCTGGATACTTTCTATATCATGTATGACTACCTGATGCTCTCTATTTTGAAATAAATAACGGACTAAAAGGCTTTTTTCTTCTCCTGGTGCTGGATCATAAAATCCTGGTAGGTTAGCCTACAAAAATTTACACTGACGTAAGTAAAATTGTTTCATTCATCCTTCACATTATAATTTAAAAGAAAAGACAAGCAGGAGTAAACTGTGAATGATAAGCTACTTATTCTTTTTCTCTTACTTTGGTGCTCTCATGTAAATCCAACCTTGAATCTCTGACTAGACACTGGACTGGAATAGTTACATCCAAAATTTCCTGGTCATCACCAGCTCCTGTTGTTTGGGCTGAAGTGTTCTCGCGAACATGGGCTCCATATGTTGCAGACATAATTACCAAGCCATTTCGTGCTCTCTCCTCGGCAGCGATTTTAAGATATGTCTCTCTCATTAAACCTATCGCTGCTGATGCCTCTGCTCTTTTCTCTGCAACCCTAGTTATGAGTTAACAAAAACACATAAATCATAACTAATCTAACTCTATGAATCAAAATATAAATGTTTGAGATAATTTCTTACTGTTCTCTGTATGCGGCCTTCTGTTTTTCCTTGTCTAGGCGCTTCTTTTCTTCTTCGTAAGGCTCAAGGAATAGTTTGTTTATTAAAGTCCATAAGATTACAGGCGCAACTGTGCCATAAAAAATGGGAGGTGGCAGAATTTGGTCACTTAGCTGAATTGGGAAGATGTAAGATTGATTTCCACGTTGAAGCCTGCAATTTCAACAAAGATACATAACATATAACCAAATTCACAATGGATTGAACTAACAAAGTTCACTCTGACTATCAAACTTTACCTAAGCCTCAGCATTACTCCAACAGGAACTCCGATTACCATCGTTGCGCTCAAATTTGTGACCTGCGAGTACCTCTTATCAACTCCATATTCTAACATGGCACCAAATGTTCCAGCTCTATAGCAAAAACATCCCCATGAATCATAAGGCCCACCTATAACAACAACCTCATTTGAAAATACTTTTTGTTCCTTACTTAACAGCTCCGCGAATTTTTAAATTATTTTCCAGTTTATAATAAACACTTCCGGAAGCAAATGAATGAGGGATTCCTAAGTATAAAGATGTAACAAATCGATAGTTCTGGCCGCCTCTGCATATCCGACAACATGAATCAAATTGACACTTACACAACACAGTTAAAACGTAGTGTTATTAAGGCGCTAGTTTACCTCATGTACGTTGACTGAAGGCCATTCATTGAACCAGCTCTCCATAGTAAGCTTAAGGTTGACTGTTGATCCAACGGTTTATGAAGACCTAACATAATTTACATCAACTTCACTGACAGTTTCGGAGTTTCCACTAACGTGTAAATTGGTTAAGAAAAGTAAGCTTTACCAGCTGAGAAGAAAGGTCGAAATCCATGGTCTGAAGACTGTCCCATTACACTAAAGCTAGAAGATACGCCAGTATTAAAAACAGGAGCTGAGCCTTTAAGACCAAAATCCATTCCATTCGTATTCCCACCAACTTCAACTTCTCCCCAGGAATTTTGACTAAAAATTTCAGAACATACAATTACATATCAAAACTATTTGTTGCAATATTTAAAACTTACTATTAACAAGTAAAATCCAAAATATTACCCAACAATTCTTCGTAAGCCACACATAATTTGACCTCTGCCTCTACCATTTTCTGCGGAAACGTTTCCAGACATAGTGCAAGTATCACGAGAGGTAAAGGGAGCCTCAATGGATTGTGCAAAGTGGAAACCAGTCAATTCCAAATAAGGGGGAGCTAATATAGAAAACATTTAATCAATTAACTAGCTGTGTTTCTGTTTCATATAAAAAAGTAATTTACTATTTCATTTAAATTATATTAACCATCATAGTATAGAGCGTCGTCATCGTCCTCACTTGCCTCATACGGGGAAAACAATTCGTTCATATTTATATTCACAGTAACCGAGCCCTTGGGATTCATCAGTCGCTCTAACCTCCTTTCTTCTTTTTCCCTATTAGACGCAAAACACAAGTACCAATGTTCAGTACCATACACTTGTGTCACCTATGAAATTGTATTATAATTTTAAAATGAATAAGAGTAAAAACCTTTGTAATCTTTCATAGTCTTCACGAATTTCTTGAGGCGATCGAAACCGGGTAACAATTTGAAGTTCCTTTTCATCTTTGATACCCTTCATTCCTAAAGTATCATAAATGGCTCGTCTATGAGGATCTGTCAAAACTATAAAAACAAAGCATAATTAATTACCAACATGCATACCCCTTGTTGGCTGTGTCAACTATGATTTCCACAAATTAGCACAGCTCAATCTAAGTACAAACTTACTTTCATGAGCTGTTTTAGCTCTTTCAAACAGTTGTCGTGCATAAACTTGCTTCTCCGCATCCCTACACTTGTCCGGGTGATAGATCCTTGACAATTTCCTATATTGATTTGTAATTTCATCTGTTGTCGCCTGAAATATTCACAAGCCTATATTAATCACACCAAATTTCTTTCGTAAACTTACAACGTAGAGAAGATATCAACCTAACTAAAATATCTTACGCTTCTTGAAACATTTAGAAACGTGTACAGATCATTTTCATTGGGATCTTGGGCAAATGGCGATGGAAAGTCATGCTCCTCTTCCTCATTCTCCTCCGGGTTAGTCACATTAAATAAGTCACTAGCGGATGGATCCATTCTTCCTAAGATTTCAATCAATCTCTAGCCTCTATCTTCTTTAATTACTTTCAACTTCCACTCATGCACCCCCAGCTGATTAAGATAATTGTCTAACTTATCTGCAATCCGCCTTCAGCTTCCTGATGAAAATATCTGTTTACAAACAACACACCAAGTTTTAATTTAAATAGAAATCCCTAAATAGTCAAAAAGTTTCAGGAACATACACATTCCTGTATATTTCATATTTTAACGAGATTGCATCATACCTTTTTGTGCCAAAAACTAAATGACTAAATGTGAAATGTAAATTGTTACACCAAAATTATAATTAATTTAAAACTTCAAACGTTAATTGCAGACTTCCCCGTTTCGTTTCCAACCGTCAAAACTCCATTTTAATAAATTAGTTGTTCTTCATAAACTAACTGATCATTTATCACAAACCGAGAATATTTATGAGAAACAGCAAGACAGATTCTCAAATTCTCATTCTCATCCTATCTTTTTCATCAACAAAATCCTTCCAGCAACCGAAATGGTAGAAGCGGAGAGCTGTAAGGTTCAGTCCATTAGATTTCCCCATTGGCGCTCCCTCAACTCAACGCGGCAACGTGATATGTCCACATGTGCAGAGCAACTTGTAAATAAGGATTTACTAAAAAAGGATAAGGACAAAAATATACGTTATCCTAAAAACAGAATCGGATTGTTATGTATTTTTGTGGTGTTTTGACATGATGCATGAAAAAGCGATGTTTTTCAAAATAGACAAAAATTTATAAATTAAAGGATCAAGTTAAGAATACTTTTTGCTAAAAAAGTGTGAAAGGCATAATTTATGTTTGGAGGAAAAAATAAAACGAAAAGAGATGGGAGGTCTAACTGAAGTGCCTGGGGAAATGAATGGGAACGAAGAGAACGGAAAGGATGAGGGTACACGAGGATCCCTGTCTTTAAGGGCTATTGAGGTAAAGATAAATTGATATTTTATTAATTAAGTTGTTGTTGCATTGTTTTTTAATGTGCTGGTTAAATTTGTTGTTGTTTTGTTTAGAGGTGTTTGGAGTTAGCTGGGAGTAGCAAAGTTGACGATGGTGCTAAAGGTGCGGTGGCGAAGGAGGTAGATCAGGGTGAAGAAGGTGTAATGCAGCTTACCCTTGGACATGATCGAGGATCAAAGGAACGGTCTTTGGATGTTCAGGCGATTGGTGAAGAAGCTAAGATAACCTTTGAAAATTTGTGTTTGCACGAGGACATTCTGAGGGGGCTAAGGAATTGTAGATTTTTTGAGCCTTCTCCAATTCAGGTCAAAGCTATTCCGGCTGGAAAATGTGGTTACGGTACGTATTGCTACAGTTGACAGTTTAGTTTTAGTTTGTTTTTCATCGGAAACTGGAGGTAAGATGCTAATGTGGGTTGAATTTAATGAATTTTATTTTACAGATTTGATTCTGCAGTCTAAATCGGGAACGGGAAAGACTTGCGTGTTTGGAGTGATTGTTTTGGAGCAGATGGCCACCGGCGCTGTATGTTCAGAAGATATTTATGCTGTGGTGTTGGCTCCGACAAGAGAGATAGCTATTCAGAATAAGATAGTTTTGACGTCTATAGGTGCCTACTTGCCTGGTAAGGAAATACCTACGTGTGAATTAGTATACTGATTATAATATTTTAAGTTACAGGCTGGCAGATGGACAGTTAACGTTAGCATTTGTGTATTTGTTGTAGAGTTGAAAGTCAAGTCTTTCATTGGAGGAACTGTGGTTGGTAAAAGCATTAACAGCTCAAAGAACTGCAACGTTGTTGTTGGAACTCCTGGAAGAATTTTACACATGATTATCGAAGGTCATATGAATGTATCCAAGGTAGAAATCGTGGTGTTGGATGAAGCTGATCGCTTGATGGAGACTTCATTCATTTCAGATATAACGTCAATTTTTGAAGCGCTCCCAGTTGAGAAACAAGTAGTTGCTGCTAGTGCTACTTATCCCGATGGACTAAAATACTTTGTCAAACGTTTCATGCGAGATCCCATTGAGATTACGGTTGATAGCACACCAATCCTTATTTCAATACACCAGTACGCAGCAGACGTACATAAGATCCTGAGTAAACCAAGTACCTCAAATTTAGAGGAGGGGTTTCAGAACAATATGAAAGTCATTTTGGAAATACTTAAAAATTTGGAGTACACCCAAGCTATTATATTTTCTCGATATGTACTCAAGTAAGTGCATCGATTATCCCTGAATGATTTGTATTTTATCGTAACAAACTATTTGATAGATTTACTTATTGGTAATTTAAGTTGGTTTTATTGTTTGTTGTTCAATACCTTACAGGGCGGAGAAAATTTACTATGCTTTAAAGGAACTTAGCTTCGACGCTACTCTGTTAACTGGTGCAATGGATCAACAGAGTCGAATCAATGCTTTACATGATACCAGGGAAGGAAAGTTTAGAATTTTGGTAGCGAGTGATGTTGCATCAAGAGGGATCGACTGTGAAGGAGTAGACCTTGTAATTAACTTCGAATTACCTGAAGATCTGTGCACTTACATACATCGGGTTGGCCGGGCTGGTCGATTTGGTGGTGCTGGGACAGTCATCACGTTGATTTCTTTTGGATCTGACTACCATCGTTTTTCTAATTACATGAAGACATTTAAGTTTAAAGTCAGTATTTTAGAGACACTTCAGAATATTAAAGATGTAGCCTTAGCCAAGTCCAATTATCAAAATGACAAATTCCGAAAAATTAAAGTTAAATTGGAACAACAACCATTGCAGGAGGAGGATCTTCAAAACTGGAAAGAAATGCTGGACATGTTTCTTGATGAAGATACGCTTTACCCTCCTCTAAAGGTGAGTGCTATTATGGGATTCAAAATTAATGTGGACATTGCCGCAATAAAGAAAAAGAATCAGGAAGTTAGAGATTTCTTGGATCAGCAAGTATCCGAAAAGTTGAATCAGAAGAAACTGCCAGTGATTGAAACTAATTCCAGTACCTAAGTGCCTTGTTATACAAATTAAAAATAAACCCATATATGTATTACGAAGATATACATACCTATGCGTTATCTAAATACATGGACTAATGAATTTAAACCCGTGTGTATTCATGAATTTATACTTTGATTGTGTTTGTTACAATGATCTCATTCATTTAATATTAA